>NW_010584739.1:698396-757856 GCF_000705375.1 Tinamus guttatus | reverse complement strand
AGTCATTACAATCCGCAAAAATTACACGGTTTTGCATATGCTGTTGTGACTGATGGCACTTCACAGCTAGCTCTCAATTCATTTTTGTACTGCTTTTAAAAAGAAGCTGCTGCAGCAGGAGCAGATCTTGTCCCTGTGACTCTGTAAGTAAATGCTGCAGGTTGTTTAATCTGGCAAAATCACAGTAGCTTGTCAAATTACAACAGGAACAGTATCTACCCCAAACAAGTCTGATCATGGTTAATTACAATGCAGACCAGAGAGCAGCCACAATTATTCATTAATTACAGGAAGCACCTCATTTAAATTTTATGGAAATTTGCACTTGAACCCCCAGTATGCCTGGGAAAAAAAAGGAAAAAAAATCCCACTAACACAAGGAAGGAACTCTCACTTCTGAGACATTACAAAATACTGTGTACAAACGAGGACTGAAATGTTGCCTCAATATTTACATCAAGACACCTCAATGGTGGTATTTATCAAGTCTAAGAAGCAAGTGAAATTGTTTTCAAACAAGCGACTCTTTTTAGTTTAATTCTAGGAATTGTGACTGCCAGCAGAGTGCAATTAAGTGTATTTAGACTGGAAAAAAAAAAGTCCTTATAAAGAGATACGTAGGTAGACAGCCAGTCATGTATATGTACACGTACATATACATGTGCATGTCGTGTTGTACATCATTTCACAGGCAACGGTTCTTCCGCCCTCCAGCACACAATGAGGGTTCATGATCCAAACTTGCAGACTGGGAGAAAACAGGGACAGAGAGCAAGGGCTACCTTGGAGTTGCCCATTAGGGCCAGTAGAGCGTATCAGTAATTCTCATTGGCAAAGACAGTTATAGCAGAGGCACTGAAGGGGAATATGCTTCCAAATCTATGGCACCTCTGTGTCTTTCTTCTGCATTTCATAAGTGCAACTAAAATCCCTTTGCTGATTTAGTTTTCATTCAATTTTCCTCTAATAATTAGCCATATATCAGATGCTGGCTTTAAACATCCTGTTTATGCTTAGAGCTATCTCAGGCTAACTACAATTTAGAATATGGGCTTCAGAGCCTGAATTTACATGAATCATTATTCCTTGTAATATGGGCAGCTTCAGAAACAGGTTTAACATTGTTCTAATACTTTAAGATCACAAAAGATAACCCCAGGGATGAGTTAGTTCATAAAATTTCAATTCAAAAAACTTCTAAAAATATGATTTTACCTCAAGTAGTTTACAAAAGAGTCCCATAAACAGTTGTGTCTGTAGAATCATAGAATCATTATGGTTGGAAAAGCCCTTTCGGATCATCGAGCCCAACTGTACGCCCTTCACCACTCTGCCTGCTAAACCATGTCCCTAAGTAAATGCCTCGTCTACATGTTTCTTGAACACTGCCAGGGACGGTGACTCCACCACTTCCTTGGGCAGCCTGTTCCAGTGCTTCACCTCTCTCTCTGTGTAGAAATTCTTCCTAATGTCTAACCTGAACCTCCTCTGGTTCAACTTGAGGCCATTCCCTCTTCTATCAGTAGTTATACCAGAGAAGAGACCAAACCCTGCCTCACTTCAACCTCCTTTCAGGTAGTTGTACAGAGTGATAAGGTCTTCCCAAGCCTCCTCTTCTCACACTAAATAACCTCAGCTCCCTCAGTGGCTCCTCACAAGGTCTGAGCTCCAGCCCCTTCACCAGCTTCGCTGCCCTTCTCTGGACTCGCCCCAGCACCTCCATGTCCTTCTTGCAGTGAGGGGCCCAGAACTGAACACAGGATTCAAGATGCGGCCTCATCAGCACCGAGCACAGGGGGACGATCCCTTCCCTGGTCCTGCTGGCTACATTGCTCCTCGTACAAGCCAGAAGGATGTTGGCAGTCTGGGTGAAACAACTAGGATGCAGGAAGAGTGCCTTTGCTACCAGAGAAACTAAATCTTGGAAAATACAAGGCATAAGAAAGAACATACTAACTAAAAATATCCTGCATCCAGACTATATGGATCTACAAAAGGAACAAACATTTTCTGCTGCTAGATCCTCCATATCTAGCTTTCCATCAAGACCTGTATAACTGCAGGTTGAGTAACAATGACAATACTCAACACTTCAGAGTTTTCCATCTTCAAGGCTCTAGCATTAGCAAAGTAGTCTTTTACCACCTACAACCTGAAAGAACAACAGTGTAACTACTTAAGTCAGAAGTAAACTTTACTGAATGTTGTAAGCTTGCCATTTTGCTTGCACTTAAGGGCAATGCTTATTTTTACACATTAATAAAAAATAATGTGCACTCACACATGCTAACACACATACACTTCTATTCAGCCTAGTGCTCTATTGTTTGGCATTCAAAAAGTGAGAAACACCAATTCCTTGGCCATGATGGCATCCTCCTCAAGTCCTCCTTAGTCATTACAGAAAATAAATAGGGCCTGGTGTACCCTTTCTAAATACATATATATATACACATACAGACTCTGTGCCATTAGGAATAATCTTCCTAATAATGCTCTCTCATCTTAGAAGTCTACAGGATCAAATAGATCTCAGTTCAGTAAATGTGTGAGCATATCTTTTTAACAAATGTCAAGTAGAATAGGTTGGACAAAAACTATCTCACCTAAGCGATGACAATTTCTGAATGAAAGACATTAGGTTGATCTTTCTCAATGCTGAAAACATCTTGTCCTTTCTAAAGCACTGGCAATCTCCAGCAGTTGCAGAACCAACTTTCAATCTTTACTAGGCAAGACGAACACTCTTTACCATCATCTTGAGTCACCTATTGAAATTATCATTAGAGTTCTCTACACTGCAGGTTGCCTTTCAAGGACGGTAAAGATAGATGGAAGTGAACTCGGACAGTGAAAACATCTTGAATGACTCCAGAGCACTTAGTTCAGTCTTGCAATGCAGCTAACTCATCTTGCTCTTGAAAAAAGCAGCCCACACAGAGCTCTGTGAAGCATGTGCTTTTGGCACGTGAGCTAATCTGGATCTCTCCACTACAAGACATATGAATATAGAGACAAACTTAAAACACCTTGCATTATTCAAGCTGCTCCCAAACAATTAAAAGAGCCAGTAACCAAGAACTTCTGGCTGCTGAAGTAAAACTGAAGACCATCCACATTTACCTGTGGTTGAAGTGCCCTAATTCAGAGCATACGGCTCTACAGGAGACAAACTGTAGTCAGAAAGCAAGTGTGTTGCATGCTTTTTCACCTCACAGAAATCAACGCCATGTGCTGCTGCTACTCTACAGTACACTCTGGATAAATATTATTCTGCAGGTATGCCTTTTGCATAAAAGCAGGGCAAGCCACTAGACAGCTACTGACAAAACTCCAGCTTGAAAAAATTTTACATTAAATTAATATTCCTTATCTATAGACCATTTTGTTCATGCTCCTTTTTATCTCTTAAATGTTTCAGCTTTGTAAGTACGCTTTCTATTAATGTAGCATGAAACTTCTGGTATAAGGGATTTCTCACCTATTGCCTGGATCATGTCACTTCCCCCTTTGATGTGGAAGGTAAAGGAAGCTGATTCAAGTCCAAACTCTTCATCCTAAACTTCAAGGCTCTGAACAACTCTGCTCCTGGCTACATCTCTGTTCCTCATCATATCCCTTTCATTCTGCTCCCTGAAGCCCATAGCCTTCCTCCTCCCTTGCCTGTTTACCCTGCTCTTGTCTTCAGACTTCCTGCCTTGTCCTCTCTCACACTGGGGCACTTGCTCCCCAGTTCCTTCCACTTGCTCTTCCCAACGACTCCTTTCTCCTGTGAAGCTCAAAAACCTTAAGCCACCTAGGGAAGTTGTCTCAGCCTAATCATTAAACGTACAATTGCAATGCACAGAGAGACGATCATCCTCAGGGCCACTGCAAGCATTTCACATCTGGATCATTCTGCTTAGCTTAATGTCTGTGTAGGGGAGGGGCGCGTCTCATGTTTAAATAGAGCCAGGTATACTTCTGACCCTTAAATAAAACACATATTTCATGTCACCACTTACACAGCTTAAAGCCTTTTCCTATAGGCAAACGTTTCTGTCATTTGCTGCTAAATACCTTTCTTTCTTCTTTTTTTTTTTTTTTTTGGAAATAATTCAATTCAATTTCAAATGTAAAGAATGCCTTTGCAGCATAGTATTTACACTGAGGCATTCTCATTAACTGTTGCAACAGCGTGTCCATGTATTGTGTAGGTTACTCAAGAGTTTTAAAATGAAATCTATAGGTAAGATGTAACATTTTTTCACTCTCATCAGAGGATTATTGAACAGAAGTCACTGGGGAAAAATGATCTGAACAAACCTTTAGTCCCTCCTGGAAGGAGGAAGCTGCAGGCACACAGATAGAATGGGAAGACATTATTCTGGAAAACAAGGTTGGAGCAGGCTTTTCTTGAGACATGATAATTAAAAAAAAATCTTGAAAACAAGAAACCTTCTTCCTTACTGCCACTCTCTGTCAAATACTAACTGCTCAAGATACCTATTGTGTCAAGTTTAGTCCAAAGTAAGTCCTTAAATGCCTGGAAAGCAAATGCAAAATTAGAATTTACTCTAAGGAACGGAGGGAGCATTTCTTCAGATAACTTTGTTCTATACTCCAACATAGCAATTTCTTTTTCAGCTCCTAGGCCTAGCAGAATGACTTTGCCTGTAGGATGGCATGAAGTAACTCAAGTACGACACACAAAACTGACTCAGATCTCTTCTGCATTTATAGTCCAGTTTTATGTTCTCCTCTGCTTCAAGGGTTTTCAAGAAGTTTAGTGGCATGGACCCCATCTTAAGAGTGAAAAGGCACCGTGTGGACCACTTCCCTCCCACCTGCAATTACTTAACATCCCACGGTGTCTATATATGTGGAAAAGTAGCAGCAGGCAAATGTTTGTGATATTCGCCAGCCGAAAGCAAAGAACCACACGACTCTCATAGGCCATAGTGCAGCAAATGCCTTACGGATCATCAAGGATGGAACAGTGTGCAAGACCTGGCAATGGTTTCCATCCTTCTGCACAGCACCAGCTTGCCTTTCCACCTATATGGTCATCACTGTAATCAACTATCCATAACAGCAGAGAGAACAATTCAGCACAGCATGTAGTCTAGATCTGTCTTATGTCTCTGGTCTCCCACCTTTCCTAAATATTATAGGCAATGAACCCTTATTTTAAGGTTCAAACTGAACCTGAATTTTCCAAAAGGGCCCTCAATATCTGCAGAATTCCAATGTAGCTAACTGTAAGCTTTGCAGCAACGTTAAATATATGAAAGATGGAGGGGTTTATTGATTTGAAGCTACAAAAATTAACAATACAACAAGCATCATATTTCAGGCACAAGGGAAGGCAAAAAGATGGAGACAAATAATATTCTGAATGTGAACAAACAGACACACACAGGGGCTCCCCAAGCACAAACATTTTAAGTCACAGAAAAATACACTGGAGAAAGTTTATCTCCAAGGAATTAGAAAGTATTCTCAAATAAGTTTAATACAAAAATGTACACTACAATCCATTTTGCCATTGGTGTTCCCAAGTGGGAAAAAAATATTAAAACCAGGTTGAGAACAAGTATAATTAGCCAAGCACTTAGTGTCTTTCACTTCATGAATTCTAATATTATCCAGGTTTGTGAACCTGGTTTGACTGATGGGAGAATAAATTGAATTAAACCTTGTTATTACTCCATTGTAAAATAATCTATTTAAAATACAATTTGTGCCCATCTTTCTTCTTTTTTTCTTTTTATACTTGTGCTATGATGTACAAGGCAGGTAGTACATGAGGATTCAAACACTCTGAACTCTGCATATAATGCAAATTCATAGTTTGAGATTGTTTGATACTGTGCTGACTGCGACTAAAAATTTTAAAATAACGTTCAGGCTTTAATGGTTGGATGACATTTGTCTGATACAAAGCTAAATTTCTTTCTGTCAAAGCTGCAGAAATGTGTGAAAAGGGTCTTTAAAGTGTCCCTCTCCAATCCCTGGGGCAGAGCAGTGCTGAGAGCACAGCTACTGTGCTGTATCTCTCTCAGAGGAATAACAACTGTGTGTGAAAGAGCTATTTACAACTTGCTTTGTGTATCATCAGCAGAAACAAAAGATACAACAACAAGCATAAAGGCCTTTCTCCACCTATCCCTTCCCACCTCTCCCCCTCCCACCCACCCAGCATGTCAGGGCATGGGGAGCAGCAGGCACAGACTTCTATGTCAAAGGGGGCTTTTGAGGGAATACTTATTCTGAGCTGCCGGCAGAAAAAACAAAAATAAAAAAAAGAAGAAAAAAGAAAAAAAGCCTGCAAATCCTTTCCTGCCTTCCCCTCATAGACATGGACATACGTGTATGCACACTGCCTTTCTTTATCGAGTCTGCCGAGGGGCAATAAGGGCCTGGCTGCAGAATAAATTAGTAGTGATGCTCTTCTGACCAGGGACTCAAAAGATAGGCCAAAGGGGGAGAAGTTGTGACAAGAGGTAAAAGTGAAAGACACTTCAATGACTGGTGCTGCTAATGGAAAATGCCCAGAGCTAGATGCCTCTTCTAAATAGCAATGAGACTTCAGCATCGTACACGGCCAGTGCTAGTGACCATCAAGGGATGATTAAGAATTCGAACAGGTCACAGGGAAAATCTGCAGAAGGAGGAATACTAACAGGAAGATATGCCACCACTGAGGGAATGTCATGGACTGCGTGCGGAAATTTTTTTGTGGTCCCAGAAGGGCTTGACAGTTCCCAGAAACCACCTCAGAGATTCCTGAGGAAGTAACAGCATATGCTGAATTCCCACAGATGATGCCAGAGGTCCAGATGCCAAGATAAAACTGAAAGTTCAGGAAAAAGAATGAGGATGGTCTTAATTTCATTTTTTTCTCCCATTTGATGAAGGAAATTTCAGCCCCATTCCTCTTCTGATTTTCATTCTTAACTAAAAATTCTAGACTACAGAGGCTTTTTTTTTACTATTTGTTTTTATTGGAAGCTTCTGCTGTGGCCTGTTGGCACCACAAATCCCTTGTCATGAGACAAGATTTCAGACACTTTTCAGAGACAAAATAAAGCAAATACAAGGATGAATCTGCAGATGGTTGCCATCCAAACAAAAAAAAAATCCGAGAACTGAATCTGTGATACTGAAGGCAAAACTTGGAGCACTTGGAGCACTTGCTTTACTTTTGACACAAATGCGGTGCCACAGAAGGAGCCCAGTTAACCACATGCATCTTGAGGAACTCAGGTGCAACAACCTGTGGTGCTTTAGGACTTACTCCAGAAGAACCTACTTCAAGGTGTAGGGTCACTTGGCAGATCCATACACTTACTACCATGAAGGATTGATTTTAAATATGACAGTGTTTGCATAATTAAATAAAATCATAGCAGAAGATGCAGCCTAGAAGAAAAGAAAAAGCCTAGGAAAGTAAGCAAGGAATGAAACGGGCAAATCATACTTTTTGGTACACTTCATTTTGACTAATGCATTGAACACATTGAAATTTCAAACATACAAAAGTATTAAAAATATGTGCACAAGTACAGGGTTTTGTACCTGCAATTTACAGCTGTACATAAGCCTATGAAGATTAAGCCAAATGCTATAGCAGTCATGATCTAAGGACAGCAATCTATCTTGATCAAGGATGACAGAACCAATGTCCCCTCACACAAATATTCTGTCAGATACAGGATAAAGCAAAGGAAGTATACTTGAGTATGTATATGCTATCTAAATTCAAGTATGATTAAAAAAAAAAGCACACTACTAATTAGCTTAACAATATTATACATAGACAGCAGTCCTTTTTAGGAGGAAAATAAAAGAGCTGCATATCTTAGAAAGATGAGGTAGAACTGGACATATGTACAGCCATCTCTCAGCTCTAGATATTGAAGGTAGTGTGTTTGCAATAAAATAATGCAAAAATTAAGTGCTTACACCAAAATTCACAATGCTTACATTTTGAAGCTGCAACATGTGTATAAACAGAGGGATCTCAAATTATCTAAACACAGACTTGGATCAGGAAGGTAAACAAGGAGCTAAACAACACTGTTTTTAATTTTCTAGACAACTTTCTGATGCAAAACTTATGGAGGGGAGGGCAAAGGAAGTAGTGGTACTTTCGTGATGATAAAGCTCTAACATATCTCTACCAATCAAAGAATATTAGTAAACAGCTGCAGAAAACATTGAGGGTGTTTAGCAAAGAAAGTATTATCTGTGTAAGAAGTTGTAATTAAACCAGAATTTGTGTGTTTATTTGCATAGCATTACAAATCACTTGTGAAAAGCACTATCTGCTGCCTCCAAACTTGCAACTACCTTATGTGTCCTTTTTCTCATATACAAGGTTACAAATCTGTGTTCTCACCAACCACATAAAGCAAATTCCGTAAGGAAGTTCGAAGATGATTATCTCACTTCCTACCTAGTGTAGTTCTCCAAAAAAGGGGCAGTGTATCAGCCAGGTCCTAATATTAAATTAATAATTTCTTTGAGGGAACTATAATAATATAGTCTTTGGAGTGAGGTCAGTTAATCATGGTGGTTTTCCTTGTAAGTCAGGAATGAATTTCATTGTGGAGAATGGAGGAGGAAAAAAGAATCAACAAGATTTGTTTTGTGTACAAGAACATGTACAATACTCAGAGCTGTGTCACTGAGCATAGTTGTTAATTTAAAAAATTTCCCTGCATACAGGTTTTCCAATGCCCCAAAAGAGAAGTACTTCACTTTTGCTTTGGAAATTCTTCATATGTAAAATCTTTATCATGCCCTTTATTAAAGAATAATGGGGCTTATAGCTGAGGGACTGTGGAGGGAATAATGCATGGGAAGTGGACATGCCAGCAGCTACCAGGTTTTTGGATGATCATGAAGTTCCTTCAAATTAGATATGTGATTCTCCATTTTCTCTCTTTCTCTCATTTTGAGAAGTACACTTAAACTTTGTCAATACAAATTGTAACCACAAAGGTTCAAGGGGAGTATCTTGAACTGAAAAAGGCTAATAATTTAGATTTCTGATACCGTTACATGGAGAGTCCCACATTTGTGTCAATTGGCTGATCTCCCCTATCTGGCTAGAACCTGTTGTTTGGCAGTAAAGACTAGCTAAATAAATAAAATAAATTTTAATACAGTAGGTCTTTTCACATGGTATTTAGTCTGTTACATACGCTAGACATATAAAAGGGAGGACATCCTGCTGTGCTCACTTCTGCCAGCCCACCACAGCTAGCAGTGACTATGTTGATACAGCAGCAGTGACAAAATCCCCATCTTATATGCAATACAAGGCCAATAACTGGAGGGATTTCTTTCTTAACCGTTTATCAACCATCTTGAGCTTCTTCAAAGTAAGCAGCAACCTGTTTGTTTGCTTGCTCCTTTCTGTCGTTGTTAAACAAAGCAAAGGTTGTTTGCTTGTTTTAAACACGTTTTTACAAGTCTGTTAAGAAACCTGGCGGAGAGTAGGGGGTGGAGGGATAACAGTGCCTGAAAGTGGCATCAACAGGTTGTGAGCTGTGGTGCCAAAGAAGTCGGGGCCCCCTTTATCCCCAGAAGGTGCAGAAGTGCCCATTTCTCTACTTTGTACAGTGCTCTACTTCGTACCCCCACTTAACAGGTACAGGGACGATGCAGTGAAAACACACTGCCCAAACGAACGGCTGTCACTAGGGCTTCCTAATGGTCTGGCTTGTCCTATCTCACCTACTTCTGAAAATCTCTGGTGAGGCTGAGGTTAGGTGCTTACCGAAGTATAGAAGAAAACAGCTAGAAAGAATCCAAAAGTAATTACACTTAAGTAGTTCACCTACAGAGAGTCTATATTCTGAAGTTATTTTGTAAACAATGTGTTTCTTTCAATCAGAAAAATGGACAGAAAGAAGGAAAGAAAGAAGTTGCATCACCCCAACATGTACATTATGAAAAGACTAGAAAGGAGATCTGTTGTATCACATACCTGTTATGAGACAAGAAAATAAATTTTCCCTAAACTACTATGTAATTTTGTCTTCGCTAGAAAAGAAAACAGAATCTTTTCTGAAGAGTGAAAACAGATTAAAGCATATGCACTTGCTCCAGTGTACGGTTTACTTCTGGACATCACCATTGTCTAATTTTGCCACTGATTTTTGCGGTCATAGAGTCAAATGTTCTCTCCAGTAATAAAGCTCACAACACTGCCACAAAGTGAGCATAAAAGAGAAGAATTATCTGTGTATCTTTTCGTTGAAGTTTTCTTCTAGAAACATGCATGTATCTCATACTTTTCATTTTCCAGTCTTTCCTAATGTGGACTCCACACGGAGAGCTATATAAGCCAAGTGCATAATTCTAAGCACATGAAACGTCTCCCCACATATAACTGCTTTGCTTATTCATAGCACAAATATCCAAATAATATTTTTCAAATTTGGCCTTAGAAGAACTTGTTAATGAGAACTATTTACATAACAAGGTTCAAAGCTATGGGCTTTTGAGCTACCTGAAAAATAAAATGCTGCAAATTTTTGAAACTCTTAAAACAGCTGGGAAAATTTTGACCAAAGTGTAAAAGAAAATACTGAAAACCCACAAAATACAACATATCTTTGACAGAGCTGAAGGCATGAAAAAAATCAGATCTAAAAGTGATGAGTGATGATCACTGAAATCTTGTTCAAAATTCAGTGCAGTACTGACTACCATGTAAGCCGAGGACATATGAAGACCATACTTAAAACCCTCTGTGAAGAACTGTATGAATGTTAATAATCCTGTTCTCTATGATTTCTTTTCCTGTGATTTAAATTTCTTGATGTGGTATGCAGACCACAAATACAACATAGATGCACAATTATCCTTAAATGAAGTCTCAAGACCAATGAAAAGGGAAGAATTATCAGAATGACTATTTAAGCCTTCTTATTATTGCAAACATATACTCAAAGACAAAATAAACATAAGCCATCAGTATTAAAGGCATGACTTTATTAGGAAGGTTGTATGGCAATACACAAATTCCTCTAAAAATGGATCTAGTTACAGTAAACCAAAATCCTAATCTAAATCTGTTTAACTAAATTCTAGCCATGGCTAGATTTTAGTTTTCAGTTCAGCCATAAGATTGAATTATCACGGTTTAATAAATTGTTGCATGTCAGCTGAACCACAGTACCTAAATGCATGTGCATTTATCAGCCACTGTAAACCTGAGATAAAATGTGGATGATTGAAGTTCTGTGAAAGAGGTTTCTGCTCAAACATTTTTACCTCACATTTGTTGTGGTAAGTGGATATAGCCAATTACCATGGCTCAGCAAACATACAAAACCAGATCATATTCAGAGCCTTTATTCAGTGAATTACTGGTCTAGTTTAACTTAGATAAAGCATACTTTAAACAGGTTTAAACAAGTCTACATTAGGGGCTTGTAGAAGCATACATTTAATTAGTACATACATTTGTATATATAGATGTATATCTATATATTTTGTGCACACATATATATATGTGTGTGTGTATGCATATTCTGTGACCGCACACATATATATATATGTATGGAAGTGCATATATGTCAATATGTGTGTGTTTGGTCCACCTCAAGATAGATTTTTTTTTACGTATTTACTTATTTACGTAAAGCTCCAGCTGCTGGAAGCATCTAAGAAAAACATAGCTTTAGTTTCTATATTTGCAAACCAAAATAAAAATATGCAAAGTCAATGGGTTCCAAAGTATCAAAAAGGAAAAAAAAACCCTCTAAACCCTCTTGTTTTTAAACTCATCATCTTCATACTACTCACATTATTATATAAAGTCCAGAACATGCTTAGCAGGTAATGCTAAGCAATCTCTGAAATGCCCAGTCATTGTGTAGCCCACATTATTTGCTTTTTAACAGAACAGTTACACAATCATTCTCTACTACTTTGCACCTTGCAAAAAGTGAGTGCAAAATGAAATGCTAGTTCCGATTCAAGTGGAAATTTAGTTAGTTGTATTTCCACAGTACTATAAAGGAAGATGAATTATGGTGGGGGCATAATAGCAGAGAATCAGGTCTTCTGTTATTAAAATATTTAAGGAACTTAATTTAAGTTTGAAGTCAGACTTGTAATTAGTAATATAAAATAAGATTTTGGTCAAGTCACTCTTCCTTGAAAGAACCAAGAAATACACTTAGAGGATACTTCAAAACTTTTCTTCGTTTCAGTATTTTATGAAAGAGTTACATTTACTGCAGTTGACTTAGGAAATTATTTTTTAACAGTCAGAGTAACCTGAATAAGTAAATACTTCCATACATTAAAAGAGCACATATCACTCGCCACTTTTCATTGAAAACTGTCATTTTAAAATTTTCATCTGAATAGTTCAAAGCAGATAATACATATTCAACGTGGATATCACACGGAATTTGTGAAAGATGCTAATGAGTGTTTCTGAAATTTGAAGTGACGATTCCATTTATAAATTCTAGTTTTCCTACAGAGCCGATAGCTTGTTGAATTTATGCTCCCCCCCGATATGCTTTGTCAACTTAACTGTTTAAAAATACCACCACTCAACTATCATAAACAGGAAATAATCAGATTAATATGTTTATCTGACAGAATCATCTGTTCTTATCCAAACAAAATAAGTAAAGCACACAGACTAACTTAGGTGTTCTAACATCTCTTATGCAACAGATAACACAGAATAAAGGATTTTTTTTTACCCTTCTAATGTTACATTCCTTATAGGAACAGATGTCATATATAACTGGATTTCCTGCTAAATATGTAGACAAATAAAAAAAAATCATGTGTGCAGTTGGTTTTCAATGGAAAAGATTTAAAACAAATGAACTATTTCAGTATGCTGTTTGGGTATACAATGATAAGATTTAACTGCAGAATTCAGAAAGAAGAGCAAATAGTACATACCAATAAAGAAATGCATATGTATACATATTCACACATGTACACACCTACAGTTTATATACCTACATATTCATAAGAGGGAGGAAGGTCCTCTTCTCTTTCAGAATCTCCTGACCTTTATTTATAAAACTTCATTTTAAACACTGTAGACTTTAATTTCTCTGCTTTCCGCGCTAACCTTGCGGAGTGCTGAAAGCATCATTATTTATTATGAACTGACAACATGCAGCAGTCTCACAGCCCAAACCCTTTCAGCCCTGTGCACGATGTTTGATATCACTGATATCACATCATTCATAAATCAAATGCATAATGCAGCGTGGGCCTCGCTAAAAAATGAACCATCTAGCAGTAACTGCGCTAACAACGCGAGCAACCATAAACTTAACTTTACACACCTTTGAAGCGAAACAGGCACTAAATCTTCCCTGCGAGTGTGATCATTTCTCACTTGCAAAACCAAGAGCCTGTCACATAACTCTTTTAATGTAAACACCAACACCTTTGCATATACACACATAGAGCAACACACATGCACGCAAAGCCAGATGTTTACATAAGGATAAAAATTAATAAAGACCAAGAGCGTTTTCCCCCGTGGAGGACGAGACTGCTCTCACTTACATCCCTGTGGCTTCAGTGAGTGTGCAAGAAGAGTGCTGGTCTTTGCACGGATGCAGCATGCACACAGGTGCCCATGCCCACACTGTAAAACTGATCTGTGGAATGAGGACTTCACAGCATTTCATAAAAGTCGCCTAAAAAGGTATGTATGGTACAAGAGTAAAAAAGCCACAGACCAAACTGAAAATACAGAGAAACTGAAAAACATCAGTATGACTCAAAGCAAAGTTTCTTTCCAAGGGCTGTATCTACATGTCTATCGCTCCAAACGCCGTATTGTTGCTCTGCTAAATAACCCTGCTTAAAATGTGCTAGAAATCATTACTGACGACTAATGCAAATTGGATGCATAAGTTTATTTCCTTGAAAAAAAAAAAAGAGAGAAATCTCAGAAATGCACAGCATTCAGCTATATTTCATTACCCTGCTCTTTTGCAGCCTGGAATTAAACCCTTCTGAGCTATGCAAACCCTTAATACAAAGAAATGTTTTTTTTTTTTTAAAAAAAAAAAAAGGCTGGAAAGGAATGAGGGAGTAGTAGTGGTAACATACAGTACCATGAGCTGCTTTGGCCTCCCAGTCAGTGGTGTACAGTTAACAGATCACTCCTGGCCTTCAGCAGACAGAGGGAAAAAAAAAAAAAAAAGGAAAAAAGTAGAGCACTGTGTAAAACTGTACTACTTGGCTGGAAAGCATGTATATGCTCACCAGTTAAAAAAAAACAACTTACTTTTGTTAGTGTGAAATAAAAGAATGGAAGAGCTCAGGCTCAAGCAATTAGAGAAACCATGAGCTGTATTATACTGCGCTATTGTAGCAAAGGAACACAAGTGGAGACGCTGTACAATTAAAATGAGAGAATATGGACACCATCAAAACAGAACTATTCAATAAGGTTAAAACATTGATTCATTCTTTAGAAAACAGATTGCAGAGCTTCTCTTTGGATAAGTATTTCGGGTTCTGACCACTTATATTCAGTACTCTTGGAGATCAAAAAAATAAACAAGAACTTAGCAATTTCCCACTGCAACCATACCAATGTGAATTTGAGGGCAAAATCCTGCCAAAACCACTATTTTTTTTCTATCTATCTGCTGAAGGAAACAAAGGTTTTCTACCATTCACTGTATAAAGACCTGCAGCAAGAACAATACTGCTGGTTAATGTTCTGCTTAGAATATATTTTTAAGAATCTTTGAAGTGAGCCCTCTTTTACCATGAAATGAATTTCTCTTTTTCTTTTTTCTTTTTATTTTTTTTTTTTCGGAGTGGAATATATAGGCTATTGTTACTTCTGAACCCTCTCTGGTTTCAACCTAAAGATCTCTCCTCCACCTATGGCCATTTCCCCCTGCTCCACTGCCACTTCCAAAAAAGAAAAAAAAAATCCCTCTTCCATTTGCCTGTGGTAATTAGGTTATGATTACTGACAGAACAGTTTGCTTAGGGGACTAGTTACCAAAGCTACCAGCACTTTGGTATTCTAGTGGCATTTTATTTTTTTTCTGTAATTAAAGAAAAGGGGAAGAAAAGGCAGAAGTATTTCCTTGATGATTACCAAGAATGCTGATGGGAAAAAGAAAGCACTAAGTGTCTCATTTGCCCTCTCTTAACCCTTTCGTGCTAAGGCAGGCGCACCATGAGCAGAAACAGGAAGGTGCAGCACGGCAGAAACATGCGCAGGAAAAACTCACCGGGTGGGCATTTGGGTTTTTGGAAGTGCTATCACAGGACCTTGAGGTCTGGGTTTACTTACTGTATTTTGTCTAGAATGGCAGGCACCACCACCAACTCCAGGGACAACAGTTTTGGTGCTCTCTGCCCTTCTTCACAGCTGAGTTTTAATTCTTCCGTAGCTGAAGTATGTTTTCTGCAAGCTGGACAGTGTGCACTAAAGAAACAGGTAAGGAGATGTTTTCAAAACACTGGAAATGTATCTCAAACTAGAACTTGTTTGAGAAAGAAAACTGATGTAGACTGTCCTGATGCCCTTGCTCTGTTCCTCATGCAGGTCATTACAGATGTGTGTAAACCAAATTAGGAGGTAAAAGCATTCCTAGTTCTGCAGAATACAATACTGATTGTAACTCATGAGAGTTGACTAGCACTCCCTTGTGACTGATTATTGTGTTATCATTATTACCGACATGCCATTGTGGTTCCACAGATGCTGTACAGAGAGACACAAGCCGATAGGTCCCTCTGCCCAAGGAGTTTACAAAGTGAATGAGACATTAACAGATGAACAACAAATTTAGGGTGCAAACAGGAGAGGAGGAGGAGGAGGTTGCCACATTTGAAAGCACATGATATGCTTTTGTTAGATAGCATCACGTCCTTTCCTGCATCTTAACATCTGGAATCATATCTCCAAATGCAATTACCCAGAGGTCAGGGAAACAAGCGCAGGTTAGAAAGATATGCCTTCAAAATGTAACAACATACAAATGCTATATTTCAAAATGCACAACAGATGAAGAGATCTGTTGAGGAAGAATGCCTTGTGTCATCTACATTGAAAATAACTGTGCTTTTTCTACTGAGAATCATGTTTCTGGAATGCAAGAGAAAGTAGTGGTTCTTGCCACCACTGATTTGAGCAAGTTTAGAAGCAGGACAACATGCCTCTGGACTCCAAGTCTGTGTGACTTTTGCATATGTTTTCAGGAAATTCAAGCCTGATCCTCTGTTTTCTAGAACAACAAAGAGGTGGTGAATGCCAAGGCAGCCACAATGAGAAGTGGTAAGTATCACATACTCAGAGAAAGAAATCCAATATTGGACAAATACAGGCGAGCCTGTCCTCAGAACAGACTTTTTGTAATCTTCATCTAGTTACAATTTAGTTTATGGTGTGACGTGAAAATGTTGATAATTTGAAGAGGAAAGCCAGTGTTTTCCACTTGATGTTCCCGTGTCCCAGAATTTCCTTCTGGTTATAGCAAATAATCTTGACTTTTCATTTATATTACAATTGTTACTTGTGTTGGGCGTTAGGGAAGGAAAAGGAGTGTTTCCTTACAAATATAAAGCTTTTTTCAAGACACTTGGCTATACAGAGTCAAGTTTACTTTATGTTTACTATGAATATGTAGTACAGTGGTGTAAACTTTCAGCATCAAGAATTTCATTTGGAGCAAAGGGGAAAGTCAAATAAGCATATATGCAGTCAAAGCTGTTCTCTTGCTGAAGGCAAACAAGACTTAAATGTAGTCTATGGATGATAATGTAATCATCTGGAACACAAAGTTCTCAGAAACTATTTCTATTCTGAAAAATCTGATCTTGCTGCTACGAAAACATAGTTTTACTTTTAGAGGTGTACTCTTACATTTCAGGAAATTTTCAGCATCTAAATTTGCAGTATTCTTAGCATCTAAATACTCAAACTCAAGATCTATAAGAATACAGGCATCTTTTTAATGTGCCTGTTGTTAAGCCTATGTAGGATAAATGTGAATATATACTTATGCATGAACTTACATAAAAGACTGCAGAGTTTAAAAATGAACCTACATCTGCAACCTCAAATATATATGTACGGCTCGGTCTTCAAGTGCTGGATGTGACCTGTCTGTCCTTTTACTTACTTTTTTTCATTTAATAGGCTTTTTTTCTCACCATTTCTTCTGAGGAGGAGTTAATAGAAGTTTTCTATTTACTGTACTTTACGCAGTCTGTTATTTTTTTCTCATAACAGTTTTCTCAACAAACTGAAGATCACCAATTTCACTTTCATCAAAATCATAGCATGGACCACCACAGCATGCAGTTTAGCTGTCAAACAGCATGAGGACTACACATAAAGAAGGGTTCTGTGAGGTCTTCCAGGGCTACAGGGCTCAAGAATATATCCCGACTAAGTGACATTGGTCCCTTTTGGTCTATCAGAACAAAGACCTTTGTTTAGTACCATCCCCACTGCAAGAAAAAAAAAGGAAATGAACATCCAGCACAACCTGGGGGTTCCTTAGGGTTGCTAAGATCATCTGCCACCTTGGAGGTCTGGTTATACTCTCCAACCTTCAGTTCAGACGGACACTCTTACGGACTGCCTGTGACACAGCTCATCAGTGCCAGCATTAGTTTTCTTTGCCATCTTAACATTGGACCATCTTCCAGTGTCCTCCTAGGATCAAGGTGCCTAAAAACCACTATCCTAAAAAGGCAAATTTTGATGCTTCAGAAATACTAAATGAGATAGATACAACATCTATCATATTTTTTAGGTTCTTAGAATTTTTGAAGAGTTAAAATTTACATGATGCAGGAAAGGAAGAGAAGGGAAATCCTTGGTTGTTCATTGTTCTACTCATTTCTGACAGCTGACGAAGTGCCCATGTGGGAAAGATGAAAGATACCTAATCAAGCTCAGCTTCGTAGGAAAACTATCAGTGGTACCCATTGGGTAGACACCTCCCCAGCATACCAAGTGGTCTTACCGCTTCCTAGCTATATCACTGAATGCTTGGTTCAGTCTGTTTTTATAATTTTCAATCCTAAACTCATTCAATCGGAAAGAAAATATTCTCAAATTCTACTGAGCTCTCCAAGCTTTGGTCAGGAACAGTGGCCTCACATGCTACAAGCTACTTTTTGTTTAGGCTAATCAATCAATCCTAGAACATTAGAATGGATGAAGGTAGCAAGCAAGTTCAAAAGTCTAGAGATTTCTGTGCTCTGTTAACCTCTAATTTGCTGACATAGGAGAAAGGAGATAGCGGAATAGTAGAAATCAAAACATGTTGGAAAACAGCAATGCAGAAAAATACTCCCTGGCAACTATTTTTCTGAAGGAGAAGAGGCAGAGTATTAGGGGTCTGGCACAAAACCAGAGAGGCTAAGACAGTGGTCTGAAGATGGAGAATGGACTATTTTGAACTGAAAAACCACAGAAGAATCAATATTAGGTAGTATCTTCGAGCAGTGTAAATAATAATAATTCCTTGATGGAAGCTGGATATTTAGCACCAGGAAAAGACCACATGGAAGTTGTAAGAGAATTAACATCTGGGGGCTTGTCTAACTCTTCCTCCAAAAAAATAAAGATCCTTTCCTATGCAGGACTTGGAATCAATGCAGGGGCTAGTGCCAGAGGAGACAGCTGCAAAGCCTTGAGAAGAAGGCGAGTGAGGGAATTCAGATCTTCAGTTAAAGTTTTCTGGCTGCTTGTTCAGGTTCTTGTATCTCTGGAGAAGTAAATGAAATGACAGTCATCCACTGAGTTCACAGGGCAAAGGAAAAGATCTCTTGGACACTGAGGTGCCGAGGTTAGCGCAATCCTTCTGTTCCTCCTCCTCAGAGGAGCTGGAATGAGCTGCCTATGCGGCTGCCAAGGGCTGGCTCTCGGTGCCTCCGTACCACCATCTGCATGGAAGCCTTCCCAAGGGGCTGAATACAGACTTTTTCCCAGGCAGAACCAATGGAAACATTTGCACCTTCATGCTAAAGCATCATTCTAGGAAAAACTCAATTTCTTGATGTGGTGGCAAACAGCTCCCTACACCGGGTAGGTAAATTGAGTACAGAATGAATGACCACTATATTTACTCTGCTTTTTCCATCAACTATATCTTGGCTCACACACAGAGATCCATATAGTGTGCTTTGGGAATTATGCAATATACGGAAAAGACTCTTAATATAAAGCCAGGCCACTGGTGCCCCATTTCTTTGTCCCTCCGTTATGGCATTAAAACACAGTGTAGAGAAACTGTTCAAGCTTTCTCAGTATTTACACAACAATATAGCTATTTCAAATTGCCATGGTTGTGCAACTGGACCACTACCTGGCATTATTGATACTCATTTCAATAAGGAGCCGAAAAATCATTGTTACTACCGTGAGGCTGTCAGAGTGAAGTGAGCAAAACGTAGACAAAGCCCTGACAAAGGAGCTGCAGTATAGCCTGTCATTCATGGTTTCTTCTTATTGAACAACCGTAGTCATGAACTAATGTCTACAAATTGCTCCTCTTGCTGGGAACTCACAGTGCTTCTGGCATCTCTGGCAAATAACAGTGCACAAAAATATAAAATAACAGAAGAATTTAATCGTGAAACACTAGCAATACCTCCCACGAAATTCTCTACAGATGCAATTCAGTTCCTCTGGTTAAAAACAGAAGAGGCAATTAGGCAGTTTCTCCTTTGCCATGGCACTTTAGGTGATAATTTATTTTTCCATTTGGCTGCCAGTGTCTGGAAAAAAATACAGTCCTATTCTATAGGACTCATGCAACATACATGCAACATTTATTTTTTTTTCCCCAAAATGCTCTTAGATAATTTGAAAAAAAAGACATAGCACAAGAAGTTCAAAATATATTTTGCACCCACACATGCATTTCCAACCTTTAAAATAGAATACAACTTCTGGTCAAATGTATATCTCTACCTTAGCAAAAATAAGTCCAACTTGTAATGTGTCTTTCATAAAACCTGAGTAAACCTTCATTTTTATTATAAAAATGACTATTCTGTCCACTCTTCTTGGCTGATTACTTATGGTGATATTCCCATGCTTTCTCCACATTTCTTTGGTCCCTTACGATATTACAGATAAACTGTAATGTCTCTAGGGCCAAGACTGTGTTGATTTCTACATGGCAACAGACGATGTGTGTAAATCTTTAGGTAAGGTTTTAATTCAAGCAGCACAATAACCATAGTGAAGATGTGGAAGCTCAGACTGGAATATCACCAAACACCCTGCACAAAAACTGATTTCTGTGTATGCTAGCTATATTAATTTTTTTTTCCTGTAGCGAGAGGGCACAGGCATTTCTAATTTCTAATCAGACAGAGCTTATATTGAGCTTATATTAACACCCATAAAGGACAGGTGTTACAGACCTTTAACTCAATTTTAGTTGGGGAGGAGAGGTCCATGCTTATTAAGTACTGGTATCTGCATGTGAGCAGCTTGTGTTCTATGCACTCATCTCTTCCATTAGTCCTTAGACAGATCCTTGCTCTTTTCTCACCTTTTTATCAAGCAAGGTCCAGAACCTTCTGCCAAAACCACCCCACATGGGGTGACACTAGCTGACATTAGGAACTCTGCGGACATTTATGCAGCATGTATTTCTGCCTGGCCTCTAAGCCAAGTGTATCACTTGCACAACTAAGCCAGTCGCCAATGGTTTGAAGCCCCTCATTGCCTAAAATAACAGAAATATATCCATCTGCATACACAGTGTATCAGATGCACTTCAGCATAGCCTCTCCTGTTTATGTAGCATTAACACAGCAGGGCACACTTGGCTTGTCCAGCTCCACACGCTGCACAAAGGTACAATGGCAATGCTAGCAATGCTTTCCAAACAAGGTAACATGTTCTTGTGAAAACACGACCTGCTGCCTTTATTTTCCACCCTTTTTCTCATCAGTGGTCTCAATTAGCCTCTGACATCCCAGTTAAATGACAAGAGTTGTTTAATCCCCTCAATACCAAGCCATACCAAATCTAAAACTGTTATTAATCAGAAAGTATCTCCATGGAATGAAGACTGATTACTCAGCTATGATATAATTTTATTCTGGTCAGTTTAGATTTTGAATGTAAGCACCTCAAGGCAGAGAACTTTTTTTTTTTTTTTCCTTTATACTTGAAAACTGATACGAACTTTGCAAATAAAATAAAAACTACTTCTACTGCTTCGGAAGCTTACTAGCTGCATATCCTTTCAAAAGACAAATGGAAATGGGTAAGAAATCTAATCCACGCTTTTACTGCAGCCAAAATGTTTCATTCTGTTAATAGCAACTTCTTAGATTTCCTAAACAGGGCCCCAAACTAGTATTTAATACTAGGTAGTTATTAGAAGGTTGCAAAAGTAGCTATAAATAAAATAGCTAACCAATGTGGGTCTTTTTCACATTAGCTGTGATTTTACATCCTGCACACATTCTGTTTATGATGGCTAGAAAAATTTATCATTTTATTCACCTGCAAGAAGAAAAGATTTCCCAGAAGCACCGTATCCCAAACAACAGAATTTGTCATGTTGTAAAAGGCAGAATTTCTGCTGATTATTCCTGAAATTTCCACTCTCAGAAGCCTAATATTGGAAAGAAATTGTCTTAAATTTTTCATGGCAAACAATGGTATGAAAAAGATAATCAAAATAACGCAGAAATAATGACTCTGCATTAGAAAAGAATGTCATTCCACAAGGGTGGAACCTACCACTCAACACTGACTTGCACTGCAGAATCTTTTGTAAGCTCCAGAAACTTTGCTGATCTATGCCAGGGAAACATGGATTAAAATGTATTTTATTAGCCATTTTAAAATGTAATGTTAATTTTATATGCATAATCTTCATTACTGCAATATATGTATTGCTACTGTAATTTAGTCAGTTAGGGCATAGCTACAAATCTGCCAGGCACCATAATGAGAAACACGAAGTAGGAAGTTGCACTGTAAACATTAAAGGAGAACAGTGAGATAGGCTGGGAGAGGATAGAAAGGGTGGGGAGAGAAAAGAAGTCCTAAAAATGGCTAATCACAATCACATTAAAAAGCACAGTTAACACATAGCATATTCCTCTACGAAGATGTAAGCACAAACTATCCTTAGCAGACATAATGAACACCTGGGCAAAGTACCAGAGATTCTAAAAATCAGATCTAAGCTGTGCACTTTAATATTGCATTTCAATAGCTTTTCTGACTTGATACATATCCCCCCTGTTTCTTCTGTCTTCACCCTTTGACTCAGATGCTGTAGAGGAGACCTCAGAACAATGCAAATGAAATAAAGGAACAATGTGCAACTTCACTAGAGAATGAGGCTGGTAAACGTGGCCATTCATCCTTGCAGCCCGTTGCCTCTTCCCCTCCACCCCACTTCTTCCTCCTCCAGTTCAACCAAAAATATTACGCACGCACACATATGGACATGCACACACGTGCACGTTACGAGCTTTACGCCATGAGAAACACGATAATTTACCCTTCTCGGTGAGGCACATTTGGTGAGCGCATTACCTGGATTAGCTAAAATAACAGAGGGGAAAAGCTGGGGTAAGCAGGCTGAAGCCCTGTGTGTGGCCAAGGCAGCGGGAAGCGAGGCAGAGAGAGAGAGAATGAACCCAACAACACAACAGTGGAACAGGCAGCTGGCCTGAGATGCTAATTCAGCGCTTTAACAAATCAATGCCACTTGAAAAGTACAATGCGAGCCCTCACTGGGTAGATGTCAGGGGACTGAGAAAATGCATTCTCAAGTATTTCACATTAAGAGGGAATAATGTGTTAATTTATAACTCTTCACCCTATACACTTGGATTATCCATCTGTGTCAGTGATTTGACTTCTTAAATTTATCAAAAACATGCGCAAAGGGAGGCATCTTCTGCTAAAGCATTGGGAAACAGAGATTCAGAGGGAGCCTACTCTGCTTGGTTGTAGGGTGGAAGATTGGAATTTTTCTTTTTTTTTCTTCTTTTTTTTTTTTTGGACCGTTTGGTCAAAGGAAGGACTTGCCTTAGCGGTGGCTGATTGCATTAGGTACCATCTGTCAAAAGTGACACCACAGAGGAGGAAAAACTTGAATCAGCAACCTGAGATGCCATCATCAGAATTTCCTTTAAGGAAACTTAGCAAAATCCCTCTGCACACCTAGCAGAAGAGAAGCTGCTACAATTAAAACGCCATTCTAAATGCCAGATGAGACCTGCAGACACCTCTACTGACATAAAAGGCAAGCAGGCTGGGAGGGTGAAGTAAGTAGGGTTTCTTCTGAGATGGGCTCTGTGTACAGGAAGTTTTCACTTCACAAAGTTAGAATTTAGTAAGAAAAATATTACTGATCAATCTTAAAGTCATACTCTTGAAATTGTTTCTTAACATAAACCAACTGCTTTTTAATTGTACAGACAGCATTGTTTCATTTACATAGAGAACTCAACATCAGTCCAGCAAGTGCTAACAAAACCCAAATTGCTTTCGTCTGGAAAATGCATCTTTTAAAATTTAACCCTTATTGCTTAACTTTTTTTTTTTCATTGCAAGTGTTAAGTTATCACCAGAGAAAGAAATCTACTGCATGTATTGGACTCTTACAGCATGGACAGTGGCAATTCTCATTGTAACATAGAAGAGCCAAATCCAAAGGAGTAATAGGGAAAATGTGTCCTACCTGGGGTAAGCTCTGTAATATTTAACACAGTGACCCAGTGTTTATTTAGCAGCTCCAAACAAACAGATATCTATAGCTTAAATATTAACAAACAACAATTAGGGAGATTAATTATTTCTAGATGTTGCTGGAAAGCTATTTTAGATTAAATTAAAAACTTTCGAGGCATTTGTGTAATTGCCAGTTCCATTTCACTGTATTTGTACTACACAATGATGCCTACTACATTGTTGCAGGATTTTTGTCAATTTACAATTGCAATAGAAACTGGCACTCTCTTATTTTCAGAACATTCATATGTAAATAATATGCTGATGAATGGAAATTAGATGCTATAGATGATATGTAAGTATCCACATCTAGTAAAAGTAAATGCTACTTCACTTAAACAGACTTCAGTACCACTGCTTCTGCCAGCCCCTGCTCCTCTAGTACAGGCAGGTACAACATAAGATGCGGGAGGCTGGCCTTTTGGGGGGTGTTTCTGATGGCTGTGAAATTAACCTGCAGAAACATACAAGATGGAAAATAAATCTGCTTTTGACAGCGAAGTGTTTTACAATTTCTTGCTTTATTGTGGAAGCCCTGTCTTTGAAATTGTTTTTAAACGAAGATGTAAAAAAAAAAAAATACATACGCACACACAAACACCCACACATTCTTCTCCACAAAGAATGCAAAATCATTTTCATTAAAAACAGGTCATCCTTGCTCAAGAAATATTTCATATTTCTGGCAGCATGCACCTCTTTCCTTTCTCTTTCCATGAAACGTTATGAAGGATGTAACATGCATGCTGCATAGGCTTGTTTAAAACACTAAAGAATCCTGAGGGGGCCTTTAGGTTTGTTTATTAATTATAACTCAGAAAGGTACCGCATATGTGCGCTGATTGCAGAAAGTCTGCATCCTAGCCTCCCGCAGAAATTTCTATTCCTGTCTGTCCCATCCAGGCTTCTCTCTAATATAAGCTATCTATTCTTACCATTATAGTACATTTAATCCCCCTCTACTACTCCCCTCCCCACCTTCCTGGACTCACCTAAGGGGTTAAAAGACTAGAGTACATTTGTGACTTGTCAGTGACATATAATACCCAGGTCCTTCATGCAATCAACTTTTACTTGACATGTATTTGCTCATCACAGGACCCGCATTACTACTGGGAAAATGAAGAAAAACCTAAATTAACACTTGACATTCAATATGGTCAAGTCCTTAATTGGCTGGGCTTCCTGAGAAAGCAATTTTCTATTCCCCAAACTGTTCGTGTGTCATGTGTGGAGTGCAGCTCTTGGCCATCACTGCTGTCCCTCGCTCACTCTAATGAGAGCAGATGAATTAGTGCTACGTGACACGATTTTAGCAGGGCTCACTTCTTCCCTCCCCCCGTCCTTCCCCTGCGCTAGTGACAGCTGTGTGGCGGGGGGTGGGGACAAGGACACTAAGAAACGCCAGCTCAAATACCTCTCCAAACAGAACTGCGTTCTTGAAACGCGGAATCTTAAACGTTTTTTCCTGATATTCCCGATATTTCCTGGAACTTGGCTATTTAAGAGTAACAGGGAAGGGGCAAGGGGATGTAGCAGTATGAAGATACAAGAAATTAACTGAGTTTGGCAGGATGTGGATTAACTTCTAGCACGTCTCCCATTCCTATATTAAAACGTAGTAATCTAATTAAAAAGGAAATTTTCCTACACTGTAAAAGTAATTTTAAAATGTTTAGAGAGTGGCTATCTAGGTGAATTTGCCATTTGTGTGCATGTGTGTTTATTTTATGTAAATAAAGAAACTGCTTCTGCAGTGTGCTTCCCAGCGTGACAAAGATCATGTGCTACAAAAGAACATTATGGTGTCGTGTTTGGAAGTGACAATCATTGCTTTCAGTTTATTTTTAGTTATATGGGAAATTCATCCCATTCATCCAAGATGGTACACTTTATAATAAAATGCTAAAGGCTAATAACAGTTTCGCTATTGGAACATCAAGAGAAATCTCAAGCCTTTCCTGAGTGTTTGCCAACTGATGGGAGATCATAATTTGTATTGCTAACGTAAATCTGAAGGAAAACGAAAAGGATGTAAATAATTGGATTTTCAACTGATATCAAAGATAATGAACAATAAGGATTAGAGACTACAGAATCAGTATATTTAAAATAATTAAATTAATATACACAAAAAAATATTGAGTAAAGCATATACATACTGCACATTTAATTATTGAAAATGCACAGAGATCTAGAGAAAAATTTCCAGCAGATAGCTGTGTACAGTCATATGGTTTCACTCAACTTCTTACACGCCACAGAAAAAGCAACTAATATGCCATGTATTCTGAATGAACAGTTTCAGAAATCTGGTGTTCCACAATTAGTTCAAGCAAAAATTGTATGAGTTGTATTAACAGTGTAGATGAACTTGCCTCAGGAAGAGTCCTTGTCTCAGACTAAGAAACAAGCCGTTTCACCAATTGCAAGTCATGTCTCTGAATATGAACCTGCCCTTGTGAAGTTACATTACTTCAATAATTAAACAATCAAGTGTGGACTGTTAGTTATAAGGCAAAAAAGTGAGAAGGTCTTATTTTTGTAAAATACATGGATAAATATGCATTACTAGAAACAGAAAAGAGATTTTTCACCTTACAGTTTTGCAGCTATAGCAAAGGTGTGCAGCTTTTTATGGCTGTGGTTGTAAATAGTTTAATAAACCAACAACAGGGTTTAAAGGCTTGTTTTTTTCCTATTTCCTTTTAAAACATCCTTTAGTTTTTTAAGTGTTTTCAAATTACGCAGAAGGAACACATGTAGCTTTGAAGTTAGAAGCATTTACAGAAGAGCTGAAATGCTCTTGTTTCTTAGGTGCTAAAATAGGCCCTCAAAACATAATAAAAGCCCTAAAAGGCAATTATAAACACAAAGGCAATTATAAACAAACAAAAATATATACATAAAAATCATTTTCACTCTTACATATTCACACCAAAAAAGACAGCACTGAATGAGAGAACTAGTCATATATTCATCAGCCAAATTCTAAACTTAAGAGTATTTCACCAGCAAAAAAGAATTTGAAAGAGTTGATGGTGAAAGAAGAAATAGTTCAAGTTTTGCACTAAAACAAACTCCAAACTTTACTCCTGGAAAGTTTTTTTTTTTTTCCAGTTATGGGGTATATAACAGAAGCATCCCCAAGGAACAAAGGGCATTGTGTTCCAGACAAGAGTTTTGTTGTGACCTTTGAGGAACAGCCTGGTCCATCAAGCTCCACGTGCAACATGTACCGCATAGTTAACGGGAGGATTAATAACTGTCATTAAGGCCTAGAGACTGAAGGTTCACTTTCGTTTTAAAAACGATTACTGTTTTAATTCACTTAAACTCATGTAGCTGGAGCTTCTGTGTTCCTCAAGTTAAGAAAGTCTTCTGTTTTACAGAGTAGCAAGCAAGAATTATATCAAGCATAAGACACCTACAAATTAATCTTGAGTTTTGGAAAACTGAAATCAAAACAGCAAGCATTGCACCCTAAATAATCTTTACTACCAGGTAGCCTGCCTCTGCTGTTGACAGAGACCACTGATAGAGTAAAGTTCTATAGCCTTCACTAAAGACTATAAAATATAGGAAAAACACAATAATCCTGGCTACTGGAACCGAAGCACATTCATTATAAAAAGGCTTAACTTTTCCTAAAAGTATTAATTCTATTTGGTGTTGAATTACTGCATATGCAGCACCAGTTTCAGCTCTGGATGAGCCTCCTCAGATTTTAATCATTCAACCCTTTTTTCACTGCTGGATGAGAAGTAGAAATGACAGCAAATAATGGGTCAGAAGAACGAGTTGCTGCTAAACTGGGAAGCAACTTTCCTTACTGCCTACAGTAAAACAGCCCATTAAGAGTTGCTTTTTGATTAAAAACAAGTAAGTAATTTCAGCTATGGCAAAGTGACATGTTTTAACTTGACATTTTGTTAAGGATGAGTACCCTGTAAAGCTCATAAAAAACTGAAGAGATTCAGTGGAACATTAAGATTTACTATATATACTCAATGCCACTGTCACTCCTGTGCAAAACACGTCAACCCGGAAATATCTGACTCAACAGCCCTAAGGTTATTTAGAATGGAAAGTGAGATTTTTACATGTTTCACTTTGATGCCATGAGAGCAGCTGCATTAAGTTCTCTCAGTGGTTTTCAAAACCCAAATAAAATGCTTGCTCTGTGTTTTAAAAGTTACTGTGCAAATGTGTGCCACCCACCCAGTCTGTAATAGCTTACAGTTCACCATTTTCAGAAAAGATAAACACAGCAGAGAGAAGGAAATGATAATATAAAAACAGCCTGGCACATGAAATGAGGAAAAGCATTGTAGACTCTCTGGCAAGACAAAGCACACAAATGTTATTTTGTGAAAATTAATAGCATCTGAAATTATACTCCTATCCCAGCGCTCTTCCCCATGCCCAAATTAAAGGTATTTTATCTAATTCCCTGTTGAGAGGTTGCTAAAAGTGTTAAGTCGCAGCTGTGTTGACAGTGAACTTCTTGAACATGGCATACCAACGTCACCCTGACACGCTTTGCAAATGCTTCGTTACAAGCGGCACCAGTCACTTGATTCGAAATACCTGACTTAGCTGTAAAACAAACTGTTAATCTCCAGTCTTCTCTCCAGCTAAAGCCTTCTTTACAGTTTTGGAAACACACCAACGCCTTGTTATGTTTATCCTAAACTTATCTGCATTTTGATTGGAATTTGACACTGACCAGCAGTTCAACTCAGTGGTACCCCAGGCACCACTGGGAACTGGCCGCATTTACCTATCATTTTAACTAGTTGTTCTCCTCTTTTGTTCCCACAGAAATCTATAACACGATGACCTT
Source organism: Tinamus guttatus (assembly GCF_000705375.1). Next base: position 729,255 of record NW_010584739.1, on the reverse strand, counting down.
CAACTTAAAATACAAACTAATTAACTATCTGTTCTGCTGAAAAATGTTGATATCTGACCTGCCTGAAGAATTTCAATTATGAAGATACTTATTTTTTCCATCCCCCCCCGCCAGCTCCGCCCTTTAACACCATAGTCAAAAACCCTGGAATTCTAATCCTACACACAGCAAAATGATGCTCCTGTAGAGCAAATATCTGCTTTGAAAGATCTGGTATCAGAAAATACTATTGCATACTACTGGAAACAGCAAAATTATGACCAGCCATATAGGTGAGTGTACCATAGGTGACTGGTATAGAAACTATGGCATTGGTGAATTATCTGCATAATGGAAACTCTGAAAAGTGTAAGCATTTCATCCAGCTGCTGATATGCCATTTTATATTTGTGCTGCAACTGAAACATTTAACTTCATTAACTTTTAAAAGCCAATGATCAAATTCAGCATTTAAATCATGATTTTAATAACTACAGCAACCTCTGGGATTTTAACTCCAGTTTACCTTTGCTAGGACAGATACTTCCCACACTACAGCTAAACAGAGGGTGCAGACTTAAGCTTCAAGTTCTGAGCAGTCTTACACAGCCAGTGACATCCCTCATATGCAAGACTGACTGCAAAGGCTGTTTCTAGCTATGTTTCTAGCAGAGCTGACCAGCAGTCATATTTCACCCCAATTAGGAGGCAGGGATCATGCCTCTCATAACTGTATTATAATAAGCTAACTCAAAAGTCTACAGTGCAATTCAACCAGCATTTTAAAAATCCTTACTTTGTTTTTTAACATTTTAAATTATATGCTCTAGGGGCCAGGGATGTCTACATCTCAAGATGCCAATTTCCATATCTACATTTTGATAACAGAAGAAAAAATATTCTGATTTCCAATCTACAGAAGGTAATAATAAGAGGAATATTTTAAAATATATATACTAATAAACATACTTTACTTGGAGCCATGAAACCAGTAACAGTTTTCCAGTAGATTTCAGTGACTCTCATAGAACTTAAATATTTTAACAATGGATATTATTTCTAATTCAAAATCATAGTCTTTATCCTCTGATCAACTAATTACATCTTCAAAATAAAGAGAAACTATGTGCTTTAGATACCTGAAATTATTACAGACAACATCACAAAAATCTATTTAGAGTAGTTGAAGCATGATTTAAGTATTTTGCAGGTGAAAATATGTAGAAGTTCAGACCATTTTAAGGACTGCACAGTTAGATCCCAGAGAAATATTTCAGAAATGGATTAGTGTGATTTTCTGCAGGTACATAGAGACTTTATGATAGAGTACTTACAAATATACATTATCCAGGTTCTTGATTCAATAAGAAATCATTTTAAAGGATGCTGCAGTATTTTAGTGTGGATTTTTTTGCGTGGAGGCTAGAGTGCATTTTGAGCCTAATGCAAAGAAGGAAGAGAGAAAGCTTTACATGATGCATAAAAGCCACAGAGACGAGATTTAGACGGGCACACAGTGTGTGATAAAAATCAAATATGGAACATAATGGGACATATGGAAACATATCTTTTGTGCAGGGAAGGATGAATCACAAGTTCACAGCTGGAATTTATGTGGATCCTTATTTAGCGAAGCAGCTGTAGCCACTGTTTAGCTACATTCCCACATCAACAACAAAATGGTGCCACAGAAGGGAACACATGCATCAAGCTCCAGCTGGTATCTGCGCCCACCACTCCCTTCTTTTCCCTGAAGTCACATTTACTCAGTTTTCTTTCTACCGTTTGTGGATGTATAAACATGCATATGCAAGTGAGTGGAGAGCATCAAACCCCACAGCTGACCATTGCTGAACGCTGGAATGGACGCAGGGGGAAGTGGTATTGAAGAGACAAGTTCGGAAAAAAAAAATTACTTTTAAAACCAGTCTGAAGTCTACAGTGTCAGAAAGGTTTTCTTTCAGGTCAATATCATTCAAAATGTTTTCCAAAATTTACAGATCATAAAAAACATGATTTATGTAAGCCTATAGGGGGAATATCACTTTCAACTTTGCAAATACAAATTTACTTTTGCATTGAATTGCTGAAATATTTTCAGACTGACTTTTGGGTTCCCAACCATAACAAAAAGAAATTAAAAATCTAAATGTGCAGAAAGACTAAGTTCATGTCTAAGCAAGTTTTATGTAAAAGATGCATCAAAATCAAGTAAATATTTAAAAATGTGGTTAGTTTTGTTTGGGAGATTTGTGCTGTTATTTTATCTTTGAAGATTATTGCTTACTATACGATGGGTTAAATCACTTAATTTCACTGCCTCTGAAATTATTAATAAAAATTTCATTAATAAAGACACATGTATAAGCATATATTTTTATGCATGAATATAGTCACATTCCAAAGCAAAAAATATGTCCATGAGTGATTTATTAGAGTCTTTCTTTAAAAAAAATTAAACAAAAAAAAACAGCTAACCACTCTGTTTCTTTTAAATATGTATGAATTTTTTTGAAGAACTTAGATTTTAAAGGTACACATATTCCACTTTTTGAAAGTAGAAAACAGTGCTCTAAAACCTTCCCCAACCCGAGCTACTACAGTTTTGTCCTTACTTTGGTCTGCCCCATTACAGAACAAACAGCACATAAATGACTTCTTCCTGAGGAAAGACTGTAGGAAGAGGTCTCAGACCAGTTCTATGATTATACTCTATAATAATTCTATTAATTTCAGTGATAATAGGGCCGAGCGTTTAAAATATTTTTTTTCTAATGTTGCAATATACTGGTTTTCCACAAGAAACATTTTCTATTAACAGAAGAGTTTCATGAACCTTGCTTTTGATCTGCAATAGAGCAGTTGCTATAAAACAGCTTTCATGATGTACAGAAATTGCTTGAAATAAATTGTCAGGTAAGTTTTAGGAAGTAGTTAATTCACTAATCATGTTTGCTGTTGTCATTTTCAGTGTTCTTGACATGTCCTAAAATTAGGCTTTTATTTTTCCTTTTGACTATCAGTTTGAAAAGCCACTAATGAAACTAACCTCATCAATAAGAAACAGAGCAGTATGTATTTTCTTCATTTTTCCTTGACTTTTAAGGAAAAGAAAAAAAAAATGTTGCATTACCAAGAGTGCTCTGCAAAAGCTGGAGGAGTATCATTTTCCTTGCAAAGAAAATTCACTCTCTTCATGACAGAGGTTCTACATTTGTCAAGTTCTCATAAATAATTTACCTTCGATTTGCTAAATACTACTTCAATATTACAGCTCATGCAACCAATTTTATTTTTTAAATATTTAAAGAAAGATAACTTCTTCAGAATGCTACTCCAAAAAGTTAAAAAAAGCCCTCACACTTCCAAGTGACTGAAAATGCTTCAGTTGTCTTTTTAATTTATACCTGCAAATGGAAAACATCTCAGTACGTTCCTGAGAAGTACTTATAAAAATCCTGCAAAATAATGTAATAATATTCTATTTGGATTTTTTTATTATTCGTATCTAAAATTATTTATCTTGTATTCTGGAGAGACAGGAGAAATGAAAAAGGCATGCAAAGTGGGAGGAAATCTGAAACTGGAAAGTACACATGGCACAAGATGAACACAGTCAGCCATATACATTTCTTAAGGTAAGACAGTGTTCACTATTCAATTAATTATCCCTATCCTACTAGAGATCCCTGATTTTTTTAAGAAGTAGACCAATGATAGTAAAATGTTACAAGTAAAACAAAGGATAACGGGATCTCATGTTGGACAGACAGGTACATTAACAAAAACACATACAGAGAGTCAAATTTCTTCCTGGGAACACCAAAATGGAGTGACTCATCTTCCCAGATTAAGACTTATTTTCCTTAAAACAGTCTGATCATTCTTTCTCCTTCTCTCTCTCTCCTTTTCCCTCTGACTGGGCTTTAACTACTGCCTTGACAATGGCCTGGTGGACAGGAGGGATCTTACTGGGAGGAGTAACTCACTGCGCCAGGTACCTCTCTTGCAGCACGCTCCATCTGCACAAAGCCAATGTTTTGGTGCGCTGCCTGCTGCTGTAACCAGTTCTCTCCCAGGTACCAATGAAGATGTGCCTGCTTTTTATTCCTGAATGCAAATTATCGCTTTGGAGAGGTCATGCCTCAGGACCATGGAATGAAAAAGCAGCCAATTTGTGATTTAAAAACATATTTGTAATCGTCAATCCCCTCTCAGATTACTACACTGTTTGCAGAACAGTATAAAACACATTCAGTATCAGGCACTTCTCTACAGTGTTCAGCATAAAGACACAGCAATGATTATGATTAAATGTCTTTTTTGGGGAACCTGTGTAGAAAGCACTGTTTCCTGGTATTGTTAAAGACACTAGCAGTTAAAGAGCGAGTTGTTTTATAAAACTCTCTGTATGCTGATGTTTGAGTTACACTTGAGGGATATGGTAATTTGGAAACGGGATTTTTGTTTAAAGCTTTGAATGTTAAAGAAAGTCCCATAAATAAATCACATTTTTAATTCTGCAAAAAAATAGAATCCTACAATTTGTAGCCCAAATTCATCAATTTCTTACACTGCAAGTATTTTTTTCTGCTTTAAAAATCAGCAAGCCAGGATTAGTCTTTGGCTTTTCATATCTGATATCCACAACCCCTTTCTCCATGCATTCTAATTTAAAAGAAAAACTAATATTAGATAAAGCAACACATAATTTGACAGCCTACCAGTTAAATTCTGACAGGGTCAATAAAATGAGAACTTGCAGGAGTCCCAGATGAGGAACACTTTCATGAATGCCTCCATTGTGTAAACTCTCCGTATATCCTGCCTGCAAATGACAGTCATATGCCACCAGCTGCAGGAGGCATTCCAGCAATGTCAACTGCTGTGGGGCATTAAGGCAGGGTAGAGGAGATGGGACTCCTTTTTATTTTTGCCTGGCTAGAGTGAGGGCTGCAACACTTAACTCATTTAAGTGCTATTTTTCTAAAGATTATGGTATTTATTTAGAAATGTAAGAAATATATAATTAAAGTCTTGCTAATGGAGATTCTCATTTTAATAGTAGCTTTATTATATAAAGACAGCTGGAAGTAATTATTTCTTTCCTTGTATACTCTTCATTAGTTTGTAGCTGCCTCCTCCCCAAGACATCTATTTCAGATGTTCCTATCAAATTTAAGTCTTTGAATAAGTAAATTGTCCAGGCAACAAACAGCCACTAAAAGCTGTGATAAGAAATCTGAAAACCCTAATACCTGCTACACAGAAATAGAGCAGGTAACACTTCTGAGAAGACTGTGTTCTTAAGAGCTGTATTATGGACTGCCATAAATTCAAGTTTTAGAGAATTACTACTACAAAAAAAAGGGTACTATATTAAATATATTTTTAATTAAGAACTAAGCCTGAACACAGTGTTATAGTTTGCAAATTTAATTGTTTTGAAACAACTCCTTGACACCCAAGCCAAATATTTTTTATCTATAAGGTCTGTGTAGAAAAAACACCTAATCATCCTATAAAGTTCCTGTTTTTCTTGGTATTTAATATTCTGTCAAATTTAAACGAAGCTCATATTGAGATATAAGAACAAATATATACGAAGACCTCTTAAAAAAAAAAAGAAAAGTAATGCCACAGTTGAGAAAGATTCTTAATTGTACAAAGTAAAGATCAAACTGCGATGCTTTTCAGCACGTTCATATGATAAGCCGGGGCATCTATCAAGCCTTTTTATCACGCCTTTGCACACAGGCACACTGAAATACGAAACACTGAACTCTTAGCATGTCGGCACCTATGTTCAGTCACCTCCGGAAGGAACTCTTTTTCTCCCTATCCCTCATCTTTTCCTATAGTCACTTGTCATCAAAATTATTTTAGTTATTCAATTACAACCAAGAAGAGGATTCCTTTTAATACAGGTTCAGATATATAGACAGAGCAAGAAAAATGGTGAGGAAAGAAAAATGAGGAAAGGCATAAATAAATAAAGGATATCAATAATGAACTATCATAAAATGACATTTTGCCATTGTACTTCCGCCGGAGCCGTAACATCTCACAAGATGTCCCTCTGAATGCAGCAATAAAACAGCAGTAGAGTACACAAGGTCTTATATTCTGTGCAGGCAAAGGATAATGAATATGCTAAAAGGAAATCAATCTGCATAAAAAGATCTGACAATAGCATCTTTAGGTTTGGTTTTTGATTTTGTTTTATAGGATGAGAAAAAAAAAGAGCACAGAACTCTTTGGAAGCCAAATTTTTATGTAAACCAGGATAGCTCCTTTCAAAATGCTTCTCTATTTTTTACATTAGCATTTATCCTGCCACAGATGTTGCTACTTTTACTACGAAAAAGTGGGCAATTCTACTTAGCAAGATGTCTTGTAAGCATTTCTCCTCCAATTCTATTCAGGTTGATTTACACTATCCAAATTTCACTTTGAGATTTCTAGTTCAAACAAATTCAAAACTTCAGAGGCAAACTGGAAGCAGCCATAATTTTGCCTGGCTTCCAGGTGAGCCCATAAAATACAGAGTTTTCAGTTACTCGTACATAAAATTGTACACCTAAAATCTGAGACCTGACCAGAGACTATAACAGAGAACTCAGCTTAACTTTGGGATTCTGATAAAATAGTTTTAGATATCTCTAAGTAAGTGCAATGCCTAAGATTTTTTCACTTTGTTCATCTCCTTGGTGTCTATATATTATTAGAAACTAGAAGACTAAAACGACAAAGAGCTACTTTCTTCACAACTGCAGAATCTTGTCTGCAAACTACCTGCACATTTAACTTTATGAAAGTTGCACACATACAGAACACTTACAGAACTGAACTCAGAGATACAGCTTACTCTGAGGGCTAATATGCAGCTATCTGCAATTCTGCACCTGAACTCTTTGCTGTCCTCAATGTATGACTGAGCCTCCACTGTCATGAATGGAAAACGTATGCTTGGATCATGGTGAAGATATGACCCTTTATATTCTACTTTCCTCTTAGTGGCACACTCCAAATTTTGAATTTTCATCTGAAAAGAACTACACTGTATGACATTTCCATTTGAACTGTTCAAAGCCAGAAGTATGCAATTTTAGAGTTAGCATTCTTTAAGAAATGCACTAGAAATGGCTGGGAATCAGGTAATCTATTTCCTTCCCCGAAACTGGTTTGGAGAGCTTGAAAAGAACAAGTACAAATAAGCAAATAGGGTTCATCAGGTGGGTCTCACTGTTCCCTGGGCTGTTCAGGATTACTGAGAAAATGAGGTGTAAGAAAAGCTCTTTTTAGTGCTATTGCAAGAGGTTTCCCAGAAGGCAGTGATGGTCACCGCACTGCTCAAGCCCTGCTGCAAGGGGCATCCCCTGAGGTGTCTGCGCCGCGCTCCTCTTGCAGACAAACATCCTCTCCAGCACCACGCTAAGTTTACCTAGGGGTGTGTTTCCGCCTTCATGAGACCCCCGCATGAATTTCCACACTTCCCATGAAGCTCTCCCTAAACAGGTCCAGGCGGGCCATGTTTGCTCTTGTGGCACGTGGCTGTCGAGCCCACACAGATCAAGGCCACCCTGAGGGGCACCCGAGAAGATGGCTTCTGTGCCACAAGATGTGTCGGGGCGCAGCCACACACCTGGCACTACTTTCCTTGACAGTGAAGGGAGGTCACGTAGGAAGCAGCCACTGAATACTTCCACAAGGCAAGTGAGGTATTAGGGCATTCCCGTAATGAGCAGGGTGTTGTAAGGTAACGTGAGCAGTAATGCAGCAACAGATGCCTGTCCACAGGCTGATGTGCGGTTTCGTGCTTTGGACGTTCGTTGGACAGGCTGATGTTTAGCTAAAGAGTGCAGCCTGCCTCACTGAAATATTTCATATAAACAAACATTTCCATTTAATAAAGCTGCTCTTTAAGCTTACCCCTTCCTATAGGCTGCTTGAGCAAAAAATAAAACATTTCAGGGCAGATAATCTAAATGCCGGAATTTTGTGATCGCACTCCTTGAACTATAACAAAAACTTGCACTAGCGATTCTCTTTCTGGGTTAAAAGACTGAGAGAAAGCAACAATGGAAATCTGCCTTTCTTCTCCTGCTTGCCTGCTCCGGCTTCGCTTTCTGGAGGCAGCATGATTCATCACCTCCTGGGTATACGAGGAGCCCCAAGTTTGGAAATTCTTCTCCGCTGCGGAGAACCATTGGTCTACAAGGCAAATCCTTCTGCAAAAGCACAATCACCATTGTTCGAGAAAAATAACTGCATAAAGAAAGCGATACACAGCGTATACTTGGAGTATTCCTAGTGAAAAGTAAAAGCTCTTCAAAGCTTTTGTTTCTGATTGTACTTTATGACGGCAGTTCTGTATCAGCGAACAGAGTGTTCCTTTGCAATCAGCACAGTGTCACAACGACCTGGCAGATGTGAATGCTTTCACTATCACTGCAGTCCCCGCAATCTTGCCTCAGCTGTGACCCATTCACTTTTGCCCCAACTTCACTAAGATGCCTTACTCAGCATCTAATTAGTTAGGGAAGATTTGCCTTGGCTCTTAACCCTGACATAAGAGCAGGAGACTCTGCTGCTGTTATATACCAAATCTGTCCTGTCACTACATTAATCAAATCCCCATAAAAACTGTATACGAATGAAGAAACCATTAAAATATATAAAGGGGAAAATGTAAAAATACAGAAACTACACATTCTAAAATATGAAACACTATTGCACATTTCACAAGATATTTAAGCATATGTTTTAACATATGCTCTAATGCTTCATGAAGATTTTAGCTATGTGCACACATTTCTGAAAGTTAAGATACTGTACTTTGCACACCAATGTAAACAACTAAAATTTATAACAGTATAAATATTTTCAACATCGCATGTGTATATGTGCAATTGCATGTGTATATGTGAAATATTAATACAGAAAGACAGACAGATAGACAGGCAGGTAGATAGGGGAAACCTTTTCCTATATTTCGTTCACCTAGCAGAAAAAGCTACAAAGAGTTCTTGTTTGTATTTAACTACATTATCATATACATAGCATGTATCTATTGCTGTGTGTCTAGTGCTATGTGGCATACAAAACATCCTACACTTTTGTCACGGACACTATTTTCTAATGCTTCTATTTCTGAGATACATCAGAAGCAATGCAAAATTCTTGATGCAAAGATTTACTAATTTGTTGAGAGGAATGAATCCTTAATAGGGCTTAAGTATGCTTCATCAAAAAAAAATTAAATTAAGTATCTGAAATAATGATAATGATGTCACCTGATAAATCTTTCCAATTCATAGTAGCACCTAAAATTATTCCCTAAAAAAAACATACTGGGAATTAAGAAATCTTTAAAATGGTATTATAAAAATATTTATATTAAACAAGCACTATGTTTACTGATGATTATTGACAAAGGCTATTGTTAACTACCATAAACTACAAAATGCATTTGGTCAGTGTTACTCTGCCTCCCAAAATGTTCAGTATATGGAATTATAGCTTGTTGTCGTATCAATTTATAACAGTTTTTGCATGTACACCTATGTTAAAAGAATACTCATATGCTACAGTAAAATAGCTAATTACATAATAAATGTTAAAATTGCATGCCACCTTAATAGCCAGAAACCCAGGAACATTTAAACAACATCCACCTCCAATCCATTAGACTTTACACTACGGTCCTATTTTTAAATACTGGTTCAATAAACAGTTTGTGTGGCTACGTCTACATCAATGTTAGGAGCTGTCAGGCTGTAGAATACTAACACAGCTCAAAACAGGCAGTGCATATTGTAGACAATTTAATATTTGTAGCAATATTAATGCATACTTCACTTATTGTAGGTATTATTTAGTTTTCATTGGAATAAGCATGCAGTTATGCAAGGAAAAAAGTTGAATTTACTGCACCATATCTCTCTTGAACAGACGCGTCTGTATTAATATACATCATTGATTTAATTTTTAGTTTTCCTGGTTTCCCCCTCACCTATCTGGAAGTGATTTCTCTGGTGATAACTAACACATCATGCTAATGAGAGAATCTAATGTACAATAGAGAAATGTCACTACTAATAATATTTGCATGAAGTTAAATAAAGCAACTGTAAGAGAATGTCAGACAGTTGTTCTTTAATAAGATACAGTTACACAATGAAATTATGTTGTTAATTTTGTTACATCATTGAGTGAATCCTAAATTACTATATAATGACGCACAGATCCATTTATAATTCTGATATACTGCTTTTCACTCTCACATGGAAAAAAGACTTCTAGAAAGACTATTACCTTTTTAACTGAAACGGGTTAAACATGCTTCTTTCTTAACAAAAAGATACGTGTCCCTGGCATTTTGTGTCACTGTGGGTTACAACCATTTCTCTTATGGTCTCATTTCTGAAATGACTTAAAAGTATTTTAGAACATTACAGCCCTTAAGGTAACTGGGAGAAGAAAAATGACATTTCTTATTCTGACAAATGCACAAAACATTTATGAAAGCAGAAAATCAGAAAAGCCTGCTTCTTCTTCCTTTTTTTTTTTTTTAATCAATCAAATCCAGGCCTTCTTGTCTGCTGTTAACATCTCCTTGCCAGAACCAGGGTGGGCAGTGGGTGCCCTGGACGTAGCCAGATGAGCATGGACGAGAAGCCAAGGGTTTCTGCTCATTCTCGACCTGTCACTGATCAAAGTGACCCAAAGAAGCCCTCCTTTTTAAAAGTTAAGATTTATGCCCTCTGAGGTTATCAGACATTCTTCTGTATACAGAATAGGATGACCCCTTTTAAGCGAACCACACATTTCTATATTGAAAAAAGGTGCATTGGCACTACAATGCAGTCAAGTGGCCATGTCGTAAACTTCTCACAGGTAATTTAGACTATTCCTTTTTTCTTCTCACCCCACCATACTCTAAGTTTGCTCTGGAATGTGGTGATGCTTTTTTTTTTTTTTTCTGTGCTTTCATTCCTTAAGGAAAAAAATTAAAAATAAAAGACTATCATCCTTAACATCCCAAACCTATGCAATCAATCTTAAATTTTCTAAGATGCACATGGTTTCTTGTCAGGAACAAGTAGGGGGCTTTCCTTTTATTCTGTGAAAAGTTATTCATTTGTATATCATGCAAATAGCAGTTCAGTGTGAGCTGGGATGTAAAAGGAGGGAAGGATTGGAAGGTTTTGTTTTGTTTTGTTCTAAATCACTCTTCTGCCATTCTTCAATCTTTGTACCAGAAACCTGCCCGGGATTAAATTACAACTCCAAGGAAAAGTGTTGGGGCTAGGGGTTTGTTTGCTTTTAAAAAACATGTGGAAAACCAGCATTATACTTACAACTTTAAAATGTCCAAGCATTGCTGAGTATTGCTGGAAAAGTTTCATTAAACAGTTCTTTCAAACCATGCCAAACTTTTGCTTGCAACTTATGTACATTTAATAGCAATATTTTATTTGCACTTGTGAAAATAATTTCTCCTAAAGCACAAGAAAAAAAATTAAAAATACTTACATTTCCAGAAGATGGATTGAAAATAATTAACCGATAAATGGATGAAAAAAGATAATGTAAAACAATGTTCAATATCCTAGTGTTTTAAGAAAGACACATTGGCACTTGGACACAAATATGCAGCTGAACTTGCACATACTCTGTGCTGACTGTCTGCGCGAGCTTGTAAGTTGTAACAGCCTTAACAAATCAGAAATATAAGACAAAATATTATCCTTAAAGAGGAGCGAAATGCGTTCAGAAAAAATAACTTACCCTCCTCTTAAAAGCATGATGAAAGTATATGTGAATGTAATATGTTTTAGTACATTATAAACAAACAAACAAAATGTGACAAGGAGATTATTAACACACACGGGAAGATGTAGGTACGGATATTTAAGAAATAAATCTGTTTGACATTATCACCTTTACAGTGCTACTGTGTGTGCTGCAATGGATACCACTGATGCAGCATCTACCATGCATTTAGCCATTAAGTACCTTATTTCTCTCCTTTCGGACAGAATACAACATGATCATCCATGTTCAATCATATAAAAAACTCAGCTAATACTCAAGAACTAGCATAATAAAAAATATTTTGAAGAAAAAAAATAAGAAGAGGAGCTTACGTGCATGCCAGTTGGGCATGGTCTATGAGCTAGTTGCCTTAAATTATTTGACTCCCTACACATTGTGATGCTCTTTATTTAGTTTTGCTTCCTTTCTTTGTCAGTGTTGAACATTTTTTAGCATTCCAGGGACCACAGAGGGTAAATCTGTTGGAAAAGGTCTAACACTAAACAGGCAATCTAATATTATCTATGTGGTTCAATCGTCATTTATCAATTGATCGTTATCTGGATCTGGTTATGTTAACTCCTTTGTGACTGAAAGGGAACAAACCTTTTCTTCACCCCAAATATTTAATCGCACTTTTAATTAAAAGAATACAGCAGGTAATTTGAATAACTGCTTTTGATGCTATTGCTCAATATTGATATAACCCAACACGCTATGTATCGCAGACATGCACAGGGCTGATAAGCCCTGCGAGCAAAGCAGGACCAGTTCACTTCCCAGTGCCAAGCAGAGCTTTGGAAATGTGCATCTCTACTAGGAATGAACTTTTTCTGCTTTCAAGAATGGGAAATTGAACAGAGTTGCTTATTTGCCTTATGTTGATTACATTCCATACCAGCATACTGTATCAGCAGTAATCAGGGTCCCTCTACAGGATATATCAAAATATACCTTATCCAAATGCCTTCATCCTGTCCTGAGCTATACTGCTTAAAGCTCCCTTCCACAGACAACCGCTATTGGTTATTAACTATGTGCCGTTGAGTTTTTCTTGGCTTTAAAGTTTTTTTTTTTTAATTAAATAACTGTTTTATGGCTAGCATTCAGGCATTTTTTACTGTAAACTATAAAGCCTAATTACTTTCTCTCTATTCATACAGTACAACGCCTTTCAGGTAAATGAGTTCATTCATCTTATTTCCAACATTAAATAAAAGTCTAATACAAACGTACAAATCATTTATAACTCCTCTTTTGGAAAACACAGTATTTCAATTATTATTACTCAGTGTCAGACCATAATTGGAAACTAGTTTTCAGAAAAGGCAGAATGTCCCTTGGTAGGGAGTCACCCTGTTAAAAACCTTCAGGTTGAACTTCCCTCCCCTGCTTGAGTCTGGTCCAAGCTGAAAAGTTTCTCCCTCTTTTTTTTTTTTTCTTTTTTCTTTTTTTTTCTCCTTTTTTTTTCCCCTCTTTTTCTTTCTTTCTTTTTTTTTTTTTTCCGCCCAGAAGAGCCAAGCAGTTGTGCAAGAGTAGCTCCAACACACAGGGCGCGTATCACCGCGTGCATGGTACAGAGACACCGGCTCCTGTGATTAATTATCAGTTATTACTGGCCTTGCAGTAACATTTTAGCTTTCCCGTCAGAACCAGCATACCAAGCTGCCTTAAACGCGGCCCCCGGTGAAGGAGCAGCTCTGGGGAGGACGCCAAGGCGCAGCTCCACAGAGAGGGGGAGCTGCCCCCGCAAGGACCCTCGGCCCCGCGCTGGCAGCGGCTCGTGCACAACTGCTCTCCTCTCCTTGGGTCGGAGCGTAAAACTGCCACATGAAGTCAATTAGGCTGCTCGGAGGGGCCCCCCTAAATTTAGTATCAGCTCGATTTGGGGGCTTACGGACTCAGGGAGGAAGAAGGAAGGAGAGAAAGAAAGGAGTTTTGCTGGGATAGCAGATACTTTTATTTATAGGACAGGGGGAGAAGTGGGGAGGGGGGGGGAAGAGTGAAACAAAACAAAAGCAAACAAAGAAAGAAAAGCAGCCTTTCTGCGAGCAAAGCTCTGTTTGGAAACTTTAAAACAAACGCTTTGCTTTTACTTAAAGCTTCAATATTTTCCCCTCTTTTAAAAAGGAGCCCTTAGGGGAGCAGTGAAGTAACCATGCACATTCCAATGACATAGTTATGACAGTTCAGAGGCTAACTATGTAGTGATGAATGAAACAAAAATGAAATGTGGAAAAAAAGCAAAGAGAAAGGGAGGAAAAAAAGAAAAGGAAAGGAGAAAAAAAGGCGGGGGGGGGCGGGAAAGAAGGAGCACAGAAATGTCATGTTGCAAAATAAACGAAAAAAAGTAACGTACCTGTTGGGACATTCTGAACAGGAGGTTGGTGTCAGTGTTCTGCCATGTCCCCATGAAACCAGAGTCGGTCGCTGCCGTTCTTGTGCCGAACTGCATGGAGTTGTCAGTGCAGGAGTCTCTTAAAGTCAAGTCTCTTGCCCTCTTTCGCTCTCTGTGTCTCTGTGTGTCTCTGTCTCTCACATCCACTTCTGCCTCTTCTGACTGAAAAGTGAAGGTGGATTTTTTGAGCCTCTTGGCAGCCAGTAGCAGGAGTGTGGTGTAGTTAGGAAGCTGGCTGCTCTGTGCGTCTCATTTGGGAAGGGGGGATGCAGGGGAGGGGGTCAGCGCTTCTTTCGCACCTTCAGCACAGATACCCCTATCATTTATGCATAGATTGTGACTCCCCAAGCTCGCCTTTGCTCAGTTTAGCAGCTGCCTGTCAGGTGTGCAGGCAGCACTGAGGAGACCCAACCATCAGCTTCAAACTCCCAGCCACTGGATGTCATTGGATAGCAGAGCAAGGAGTCAACTGCACCGCTCCACTGTCAGGCTCCAAATGACACCGTGCACTAACCCCTCAGCCTGCAGACACACAGACACACACACGCGCGCGCACGGTCTCGCTAAGTAGCACAATGATCACAGTGAACCGGGAGGAAGAAAAGGCTGTGGCCCTTTCCCCGGCTCCCTCTGCTTTTCCTCAACAATGCTGTCAAGTACAGCGTGTAATATCTGACACTTGCCTACCACACAGGATTAGCAGACCCTTTCTTTTTCTTTCTTTTTTTTTTTTTCTTTCTCTTTTTTTCTTTTTAAAGAAGGGGAAAAGCAAGCAAGCAAGCAATTACTATTAAATGCAGTCCATATTCACTCAGAAGTAAAACATAAATTTTGGCCTGTTTTTTTTCTAAATATTAGTCAGGCAAGTATTGTGGGATAGCCTGCTCCTATCCCAAATAAAACTCTTACCAAAGAGGGAAAAAAAATACATGATCCAACTGCTTTTGAAACAAAACCAGAAAGTCACATGCACTTTTCATTTCTCACACCCCTCACTTTCCCTTGCCCACTGCTAAGTGTCTTAAACAGCATCTCCAGCAAGAAAGGATGGAAAAGCGAAGAATCTACCCCTTCCATCCCCTCCCCCTAAAGATCAAAAGTATTTTTTTTGTATTGTTTTGCTTTTTTAAGTAGCTGGTTGCAGCAGATACAATACACCTTTCACATCATAAAGAACAAAGAAATGAATCACAGCAGAAAAGCAGCCAGTCCCACACAGTTAAAAAAGTAAAGCAAAAGAAACGACATTTTTCCTTTGAGATTTTTTTTTCTTCGGTACTTAAGGGACATTAATATATACCAGGACAAATAATACAGCTACAGTACTGTTTTTAATTAGAATAGCTCTTTTTCTTTAAAGTGAATCTTATTTGATAAATTCTCTTACCCACTCCATCCTTTACGTTCAGGCAAGAAATCGTAACTCTACAAACAAACTTCATAAATGTAAAACAAAATTCATGCAATCTCATAAAAAACAGTCAGAGTATTAAAAAAAGCCATCCTTTCTAACATAAGGAACATTCATCTTCTAATACAATCTACAAATTTAGGAGGACAAATGTACCACTCTGCTTTTTTCCTAACTCAGGAATAACAATAAACCTCACTCTCTGAAACAACAAAAGAAACAGAAGAGAGCTTCAGTGGCAGCTCTGTGTCATTAGCGTGCAATGAGAAAAGATGAGAAGATGTACACTATGTTGACACAAATGTGCCTTCCCCTCTAGACCCTACATCTCTTGAAAGCTTTTCTGTTAAACTTTCCTCCAGTTCAGCACCATTAAGTACAAAAAAAAAGTCTCAAAAGCAGCAAATTCAATATCCAAGAAGAAACAAGCAAGAACCCCAAGAACCGCTGCCTTAAAATATATTAAGTCCACCTGTGGTCAATAAAAATATCCTGCCTGGGGAGGGGGAGATGACACTCAGGAGTCAATTGTGCCAACAGTGGCTGTACCTTTACAGCTACCTATTAGCCCCTTAAACTCCCTCTAAAATTTGCCAGCCTCTTCATTTCTGAAGTGGCACTCAGTGCCTCAGTCAAGCTGCATGCTCAGCTCCTGACCTTCCCACTAATGGCTGTTATTTGTGGGAGGCTTAAGGACACTGTCAATAGCGAGCTTCCTCCTCTCCTCTGCCTCCTGCATCTCCTGCGCGCTCTCGCTCGCTGCCTTTCTCTCCACCTCTCACCCCCCCTATCCTTCCTCCTGTCCTGCCATCCTCCTCGCTCCCGGGAATAAAACAGCACCCATGCACACTCACACATGCACACGCGCGCGTGCACACGCGCAAGACCAACTGGCATGCAGCAGCAAGCACCTGCAGTAATAGACTCTTTTATTAAAACTGTTATTCTGCAAGACTTGAAATTCCCGGTGGACCGGGCCATGTCAAAGCCGATATAATTAACTAGAGGCTCAGCAACGGATCAATTACCAGACAAGCAAGTGATAGTGAAATCAATGAAAGATCATCAGCCACATTATCAGTGTTGCAACTCATTAGGGTAAAACTGAGAAATGTGCTCAAAGCGAGCCCAAGCAAGGTGGCATTACAAAACAAAGGGCTAATTTGGAGACCCTGCTGTGAACAATCTGTAACAGAATTAGCCTTTTTTTCCCCTAAACTGCAGAGCTCTGTAACTAAATGTGACAGACTGAGAGAAGCAGTTTATTAAGACACCAACTCCAAGTTTATTTAGTTCATAAACTCTCTCCTAGAAAATCAATACAGTCTGTACAGGGTTATTAGGCTGACTAGCTAATACATCCAAATCTGGTCTTCCCAAGCAGAAATCCTGGCCAGATTGCTGCAACCTTACTTGAAATCTAAGCACATTCACACCACTGTATCAAAGGAGGGCTATCATTTAATTGTCACACGTGTGACTGCTGCATCACATCTTAAGAACATGTTAAAGAAAGAAATCTTCTTCCCCCCCCTGCTGACTAACGTGACACAGAAAAGAGGCAAAATTTAGTCCACCGGCTCCCGTACAGTGTGGGTCATCCTTAAACGTACACTGCCTACACAGCATCTGGTTTAGCACGTTACTGCCAGCATATAAAAAGAAGAAAACAAATACTTACTGAAATTCAAACAGGGATATGAAAAGTAGTAGTCAGTAAGGAGATAACAGTAACCATTGCAGGAAAAATAGCACAGAAGTAAACCTCCCACAGCAATAAACTAAGCCTTCTCCGTCTCTACAGCTATTAGGATGAAAAAAAAAAAAAAAAAAAAAAAAAAAAAGCGGGGGAAGGAAGGAGACAAAACTGACAAAAGATTTAACAAAAACTGTAACTTGCAGAATCCAGGTTAAAATCCCAGTACGTGCCTTTGTAATCTATTGCCCTCTGCTTATTGTTATAATTCCTTTGTAGGCAGAAATATTCTTTGAATCTGTGGGAAGCACAGGAACTACTTGTTAGTACACAAGTTTGGCACAAGCTGCGTGGAACAGTATTTTTTTTTTTTCTCTTCCCCTTGGCTAAATCATATGAGAATCAGAAACAGTATAGACAAGGTAAGGGCTCTAACAGCATTTAAAACAAAACCTTTTAAATGCACTACAGAAAATCTCATTTTCAATAGGTTTTTAATCAGGGATATGTTCTGCAAGTATTTTACTGCTATCCAATGGTATTTGTGCTGAAAGATAAAAGGATCTGTGAAATTATTTTACATTTTCAGCTCATGGGAATACCGGGGTGCTGAACAGAAGAAGTGGCTACAAAATCCAGGTTTTAATGAAACTTAAAACACAGAGCAGTTGCAGTTGTCTACTTTGATTTTGAGAATTTGAGGTGTTTGAGGTGTCTATGAGGTTGAAACTTTTTTTAAATTATTTTTAATTGCTACTCGTTATTTACTATAAATGACAACTATTATTTTATGTGTATGCTTTTGTGGATTTTTTTAAAAAAATGCTGTTGTTTTGTCTCTTTTCTTAAAAACACTGATAAAGAGGCACACCAGATAGCAAGAAAGGTTAGAAAAGATGCCAACAGGAAAGCCTAATCAGGAAAATACAAAATTTAATGCAAATGTATCTTATTTTTCTAAACTTCATTATTGTGAGTATTTCAGTGTTAATTAGTTCAGTCAAAGAGTTAATACAAATAGTTCAGAATGACTAAACATGGAAAAAATATTTTCTTCTTTTTGTTCCAATTATTCTGTATTATTAATTAAGCTGTTAAAACATGCAACAGTTACTATCTTTTTAATGTTCAATAATATGTAAACTCTTTAAAGAGATTTTTGTTCCACGTCTCTGCTTTAGATATTAATCAAGAAAATAATTACGGAGGAATTTAGTAAAAAAAAAAATCTACATGCATATAACTATGTACTGTACATGTACGTTCAACGAGGTCCAATTAGTTGGAAAGAATTTGCATTTCAGTTAGTATGAGCTAACAAGACTGTAGGGAGACAATGCAATTCTACTAGCAGGGCAAGAAAGAACGGTGTTTTCCTGTAAGCATTAATTCCCATAACTGATCATTTTAAAATGTTACTGATCTTTACAGTATTTGTTTTTCTAACATCTAGGAGTTCAGTATAAAGGTTTGCATTAACTGTACATGCAGCAGTGTCCCCCAGAATACTCTCGGGGAAAAAAGATAAAATCATGACCACCCGTTTATTATTTCTGTTTATTTTTAATGATAATTATCAATTATATTAAAAGAGAACTCCTTACATTTGGTATCAATTCTATGGTTCTCATATAGGTATTCTGAAAAAATACAGAAAATTTTTACATCTTTTTATGCAACTGAACTACATTTCAATAGTAAGGATATACAAAATACACACAAAATATAGGATCTTACTCCATTTTCCTAAATCTTTGTACCCTCGACTGACTTACTGGATAGTACCTGTAATTCCCAGAGTTCATTTTGCTGCAGATGTTAACAGTTTCTGTAATTTGTAATGACAGTAAACTGGCCTTTGCTCTTCCCTTATTCACTATTCATTTCTAGGCTTGGTTAAGTAGATAGCTGGGTTAAAGATCAGTGGTTTTTCATGTGACACACTCCGGTATTCATCTAATAGCTCGTCAGGACAAAACTGCCCCTGTTCTGGCCAAAATAATGAAAATGGTCCTCCACATCGCATGACAATCAGCCCTTGCTTGTGCTGAAATAACCAAGCTTATACAAAATGAGTTAATAAAAAAAAAAAGTGCTGTTTCCAAAAAAAAAAAAAAGTACTTCACCTAATGAGACAGAATTCTTCCTTCTCTTTGTCATTACAATAATGTGTGACCAGAGTCCATAAAAATCATGCTTACACATTACCGATGGATAACAATGAATTGTGAATCGTGTCCTATAAGGCTGTATAATCTTATTCTTGGGAATTATGCAAAACCTTCGTGATGGTCACATTCAGAAAGATGGTGATTCTACTGTGGAAATGTCATTTTTTATCATCCCTTTCTCCCCAAGAATGATGTAAAGGACTTGCTTTGCAACATCTGTTAGACTCTATGAAATGTTAACAGATGTCTAAAATGAAAAGTGGGGGGGAAGAGAATTAATAAAGGAAACCTCCTCTGAACAGATAATCCACCCAAATTTCCATATCCTAAAAAAAAAAAAAAATGGCAGCACTGTATTTTCTCTGAAACTTGTCATCCTTACTTTGTAAAGCATTTTGGTGTGTGTGAGTTTTAACAGGTAACTTCCGACTTATAACCAAAATGCATAGGACTAGCCGATTATGTCATCTTGCAACAACGACACCAAACACTTCTAGCCCCTCATGTTCCAAATGTCCTTATTGAATCCTTCTTCCCTACCTTATCTGGACTGTGCATATTGTGTATTTAGGAATCTCTCTTCCACTTGCATGGGCAAGTCTAATTCACACAGGTTCTAAAAGAAGTGCACATCTAGATTATACATGTTTTTTTGTTTTTTTGTTTTGTGGAAAAAAAAATCAGGTCACAAGTGTTCACTCTCCAGAACTTGAGACAATCAAAGTATGGAGGAACTTTGAAACATCACTGAAGTTTTCACCTGTAACTATAATTTCAAACCATAGCCTACTTTATGAAGGTTATTTATCTTTTTTTTCCTTATTTTTTCTAGAGAAATATTTCATTTCTTCCCCATCACACAGTAAGAGATGTGACAGGACCTTTATCTGCAAACCAGACTTTTGCCTATGCCCTTGAAGGTGCACATTCCTGCCAGGAAAACTCCAGCTTCCATTAGGCTGTCGCACTGCAAATGATTCTAACCACAGTTTTGTCCGTATAGGTATCAGCACCCCCAGCCCACATGTAGACAACCACAACACAGAATGCAAGTGAAAATGGGGGATAAAACTCTGACCTTTTACCTGTGGATATAAAACTCACCAGGCAAAGATCATCAGAATTTGGGGCACTCACTCACTGTGTTATGACAAAATACTGAAACAAAAGAATTATCAGGTAGAGAAACAGCAAGCACAGAGACAGGCCATTGCCATCTATAGATGCTATCCTTCAGTATTTAACATGATCACAGTGTGAAAGTTGGCAGAGATTCAGAGTTTCAGGTTTGGCGGATGAATGTGGAGCATGTTATATATGAGGTAAAATAAAGTTCCTGTCAACTATAGGAGATGAGTAATATATACTTTTATTTCCTTATTTTAGTTTTGTTGTTTGATGTTTGCTATCTAAATGTGTCAATACTTGAAGTTCAGGTCACCTAAAACTCCTTTTTTTTAAGGGGAAATCATGTCTGTTCTTCTCGACCTACTTTGGAACACTGATGTGCCAAATTTACTGATGTGCTTATTCAACTACTGCAGAATACAGAAATGAATCAGAGAGAATCATAACATCATGCTTACGTGTGACATACTTCTGCATAAACGAAAGACTGCAGGTGAATTGGAGGATATAAAAGCCTTTAAACTAGAGGCAACTTGACAATACCCTGGTTAAACGCAGACAATCTAATGCAAGTAAAACTGCAAGCAGCACCGTTAGTAGACCACAGGCATGAAACCTGCTAGTTTTTAACTTGCTGTTTGAAAGGTATCCTACACATTAGCATCACTTTTAACTAATAATAAACTTCACACATACATGAACAACATACTAAACTACAAAGCTCATCCTTTTCTCAGGAGAAGAATTTTACACGCCTAGCAAAAACTTGTGCAAAACTCTTAATCTGCACGTAGGTAATGAGGGCAGCTGGTATCGTATACACATTTAGCACAGTTTTACATTCAATCTTCATAGCTTCATTAGTGTCTGCTTTTTTCTTTGACACACGATCAGCTACTTACTACTTAATTCTTTACAGCTAAAGGTAAAGGATGCTGTGTTAAGCTACTAGAATTTGACTCAAAGCACACTAAATGTAACAGGCTCCAAATTACTCCAAGAGATTTTCATTTAGACTGTACATCTAAAGAAATAACATGAATGAAATAACAGTCACTCAGACATCCTATTAAAAGATTTACAAAGATTAAAAAGGACAGAGATGATTTCTCACATAATAACAAAATAAATGACATTAAAATGAATGTATTTCTCTTTTAAAATATTTCAAAATCAGTTGCATTTGCTGAGACCTAAGTTAGTGATTCAGCTGTACCAGTTGCAGGTTTCACTGGAACTGTTAAAATAACAGCCACAAAACAGAAGCGGCAACCCAATCTAAGTCATTAAAAAGGAGAATTGAAACACTTTGATCTAAAAAACAATGTATTTTGACACATTTATTTCCACAGATTATCACCATGCTCTTTTAGAGGGGTATTACTATATCCAGGATCTTCCAGCTATTGATGACGCTGGATTAAGAAAGGTTTGTGTTTTTTATTTACGATTAGACTCAAGTTTTGCTGTTCATTCCTGAAAAATACACTAAAACCTTGGGAATTGTTTGTTGAACGCTAGTTTAGCGTAAGACCTTTACAAAGCAATTCATCCTCTGGTACTTAATTTCATTATTCTCACCCTTTTAGTAACCAGTCTCCATAACAAGCAATGTCTTTGGATCCCACAACAGCCTACAGGGTTTAAGCCTAGGCTAAGCTTATGATCTAATTATTTGATAATACATTACATTGTGCCAATTCCAAGTAACAGTTATTTAGTGTCTAAAACGTCAGATAATTAAATAACTAAACTGACCTAAAAATCCAGATTGTTTATAGAATAGCTGCATTTGAGATGGCTGAAAAGACAGCCCATGCACACATGCAAGGTTGAATTAAGAGCAGCGATGTTTTCCTAATTACTGACTCATTCACTGTATGCGGAGCTGCCTGCGCTGCCCGGTGTCCTACGAGCTCTCTGGACAATTAGCAAAAGCTGCATTAGCAGGAACTCGGCAGTCTCTGTCTCTCTTGTCTCCAGAGGACGGGGGAAATGATGAGCTCCATCACCTGGCCAGCAGCAGCAGCAGCCACAAAGTCACCTCGGGGACTTGGACAAAGAGATTCATCTGCAGCCTTGGCAGCGGCTGGAGCATGTCTTGCTAGCAGACAGTCATACGACCACACACTGGCACAAAGTCCTTTCATTAAGAGCTGTTGTCTAAGTGACCTGTCACAGAGTTTCATAAAGCAGCATTAATACTGTGGGCCAAAATGAGATTGATCTTTGAGCTCCGTGGTCTCCTGTTGACAACAGTGCATTATAAAACCAATACTAAATACTTTATAAACAGGTCTCCCTCCAGTGTATTAGAGGAACAGTGCATATTTCATGCCCTATAGTTAGGTAG
This sequence comes from Tinamus guttatus, assembly GCF_000705375.1. The sequence goes on along the minus strand of NW_010584739.1, from coordinate 706,299 downwards.
CCACATATCCATCAGACAATTAAATAATTTATAAGATACTCAGAAGTGCAATAAGACTCAATAAACTTTTAAATACTTGCAAGCTACTATTTTGTTTGAAAACATACCAAAAATAAGATGCCAGCTCACCTGCTGAGTATATAGCATCAGTAAAAGTCAATTTTTAAAATATGTTTTCACCTGACGTATTCTCACTGCATAAAAATAAATCCAGCCTTCCACCCAATTATAAGAAAGGACACTCATTTTAAAATTCTTTCATGAATTTCCTACAATATTACTTTCATTAGTTTATATTTCATCTTCTTCTGCTTGGCATCAGCCTGCTTTTTTGTCCTTTTGTACGCTCCGGCCAACATGGCTGCAAGAACCTTCTCCGCTGCAATGCCTGCCATCTGGAACCACCCTGCTGCATTTCTCTCCCTCATTCTCCATCTATTTTCAGCCCTCATCTGGAAACAATATGTCTCTGTTCTCATGTCTATGTCTCTTAACTTCTAGAAAAAAAAAAAAAAAAAAAAAAAACTTTTTAATTTTATTAACTCTGCACAGTCTTTTGGAGATAAAGTTTGTGTGAAAGATACTGTACAAAGACATTTCTTTATTAAATCACAGGATAGCAGGGACAGCTTAAACTATGAAGTCAACTAAAATATTTTTTATTCTGCTGAAGTTTACATACAAGATTTAATAGTTTGGGTGTAGTTTTAACAAGTGGCTTTAGCATAAAATGTAAAAAATATTCCTAATAGTAGCAATTATATATACCTTCAGGAAAAAAAAAAAAAAGGAAAAAAGGAAAAAAGGAAAAAAAAAAAAGGCCGACCTGATTTTTAAAAGAAATGTAGAAAACACACAAGACAATAACATTTGAGAGTGTTCAGTGCATTTGGAAAAAAAAAATCAGGATACGTACTTTTCTTTTCTGTAGCATAGTAGAGATGTTGTTCTCTGTGTTACCACAGAGAGGTACATGAAGAGGTACCTAACCTCACGTAAACATGGAAAGCACATTTCTACAGTATTTACAGACTGGTTATGCCAGCCATGTGAGTGATATGAACAGGTTGAGCTTCTACAAAATTAAGATATTACAGGGTAAACAAGCTTGTTACTTCTTTGGTTCATTTTCAAGACACCAAATCTTGTATGCATGAGGAGACCAAAATCTTCACGCAGAAAACTGTCTGAATCTCTCTCGAAACAAAACCCATGTGGAGCATTTCACATAACCTAAACCTGTCTGAGCTGGGTATCTGTAAAACTTGTTCTAATTCCCTTTAAAAACCGAACTTTCTCTAGCTGGGAGTGCTTCCCACAGCACCAGAGGCGTGGACCTTTGTATAGCCTTGCGGGTGCCATGGTTTCACAGACAAGCCACATGAATACAGGATAGCAAGCATCTGGAACCCACAGCTGTGTGCGCTCCAGCCCCCAAGCACCCACCGCTCTGTGCCAATGCAAACCCCTGCTCCCAGCCCACAGCTCAACCACACTGGTTTTCTTCAGAAGCCAGCCCTGAAACTGAAGCTTTTGGGTCTCCATTCACACGATTAAGGAGAAAAAGGGAGTGCTGGGGAAGAGCAGGCAAGTATGTTCTACAGGAACATCACAACAGGCAAGATCCTAATTTCTGCTTTGCATCGCCTACATGGTATGGGCTGACACACAGGGGTCTTAGAAGTCATATTTGTAGACCAGGGTAGGTTTTTTCCTCACAGAAACTGCGGCAGATTCTGTGCACCCAAGAAGCATCTGTAACGGAAAGGACAAGGATGGAAGCAATGGAGTGGTTTTCCAGATAACGCCGCTGTTGCCCACATTTGCTACGTTGGATGCTTCTTCATGGCCTGCAGTGATAAGGCCAAGGGCAGCTTTAGCCACCACATGTTAGGAAGCTCCGTGCTGCACCTTCAGGATCCCTATTAGCCCTACTGCATGCACAAGGGAGAAGCAGCAACATTCCCACGAATACACCTTGTATCTTCTTCTGCACAATCCTTAGACCCTTTCTGAAGGCAGGGAGGGAAAGATAAGTCATTTTAGCCCGAAAGAGCTGCAAACTCCTACGCTGTGTACTAATGGATCCCAAAACAAAAAGCTATGTCTCTTAATTCTATAGGATTTGCATGTTTCAGCCTCTTATCTGTGTTGGGTAACAAGCAAAAGCCACAATTGCTGGACATAAACATTTCACTGCTTGAGATTTAGCTTTTTCTTTTATTCCTTTTAATCTCAAAACTTGCCTTACAAGATATTGTGGGGTACATGAACACCCCTTCAAAAATCTTGCTAATTTCGTCCAAGAAAAATCCTCCTTCTTAATCCTAAATAAGTCTTTGAAATACAGGCAGATGTCAACACAGCGAAACAGTGGCAGGGATGGCAGGGATGGCTACATGGAAAATGCAGGGAAAGGACAACAAAACCGTCAAACAATTTCTCCCACAACTGGCTGATAGTGCAGAAAGCCCTCCCTCCAAGCACATTCATATGCCCCATAAAAGGAGCAAGACAGGGAGAGGCTACAGCACCAGATGAGCACCAGTGATCCCCACCACTCCTCCCCAGGATGCCTCAGTAGACCTTTCCTCCTTCCTCTCCTAAAATCCATCTGACCAAATGTCAGTCCCCATTAGAACTAGCCAGGCCAATCAGCAAAAAGAGCTGTCCTTTACAAATATCAGCTCAGGTTTAATCATCTGCATGTATTTCAGACACAGAACTACATGGGCAACCATCACAGTGCAGGACAATTCCACTATGATAAATAGCGTTTGCCTTCATCTAGTTCACTTCCCAAATACCCACAAACAAGTTAAAAATCAGTCATAAAACTAGGTCCACTTAAAAAAAAAATAAAGGATTTTTGCATATAGAAAATAAACCTGGGAAAAAGTTTGTCAACTGCACTCCTATTGTCCAAATCTGCAGAAAATGTAAGGATTGCTGATGAACTAGTGAGTAAGAATTTCTTAAAAGGTGACACCCAGCAAAACTGGGTCTGTAAGGACCTGAAATCTCTTGACATATTTTACTCTCCTGTTTCTCTGAAGGAGTTTTAGGAGTCTTAAGAGTCAAAATTCTGGCATCTTAAGTTGAACTGCAAAGAAACAAAAATATGCTCTGTTTTGCCTAAGCAAGGGAATTTGTCTTTGGATCACATTTTGATAGAGAGAGAAACACTAAATTAAAAATATGAAAATTGGCTCTTCTCTCTTTTCCTAGAGAATTTCCCGGAGAATTGCTCCTCTAGCTTTGACCATTGTCAAGAAGGAATCTCTCAGCAAGTTTTAAACTGGAAAAAAATAAAATACATAAAGCACTGTAGAAGTTTTAACAATGGAAACTTTTCCTATACTTTCACCTCCTCCTCACATTCAAAATTAACACAAGAAGAATTAAGGAAACAAAAATGTGCCAAAAAAAGAAAAATCAAAACACAAGCAGACATATTTCTTTTGCACGTCGCTTTTCAAAAGGACTACAAGGTAAGCATCAATGTGCTTGGAGAACTTGACTTGACATGACAGCTAACTGTGCATAGGCAATTGAGATGAAAAGAATCTAGAAAATATAAAAGTAAATATTAGCTGTTTCCTGTCAAATAATGTAGCATTCTTAAGTTTAAAAATTATTAATTTTTTTAAAAAATGATTTAGGGAATTAACCCTTGAATGAATACTTCTCTGAACACTCCTGTAGTCACACTACAAAATCATACCATGTCCATACATGAAATGTAAATGGGAAAAAAAAAACTTTTTCTCAATCAGTGATTTTTCATTATATTTTATGCACCTTTTATATATATATATATAGGTGAATGTATTCATTTCATTTATTTGTTTTTTCTAACAGATTCACCTTCACAAGTTCAGTAACAGTAACTAAAATCTCTAGTTTTTCATTTAGGAATGCTATACTACTCTTTCTTTCTCTCTTGTTTTAATACTTTTGTGGCAATTTTATTTGTTATCATGATGAGATCAGAAGAAAAGAATCTAGTAACTTTTTGGTATCCTCAAGTGCTGTATTCAATGCATTTTAGATTTAAAGTTTTCTGATCTTTGATAAACAATAAAGCATTGCTGCTTATCTGGCAAGTTGGGATCCTATACTTATATACTCATGCATGGCAGCTGGTTTTCACAAAGTATGAGGCAACAGATGTTTTGTTTTTGAGATCACAACCAAACACACAAAGTGTTGCATCACCAAGTTCTTCTCTATACAGTTTTTTTTTATTTTTGTACAGTCCTAAGCCTATATTCTCATACTTGCACTTGGCTAAAAATCCCTCTGAGAAGCTAGCATATTTTCCAATGTTCACTTAAAGACAATTTGTCTTAGATTTATTTACAAGTAAACTGAAAGATAGCTTCATTGCTATTACCATAGCTGCATCCTATTAGTATCCAAACAAAATCTAGAAGACTTAACCAAACTCAACCCCTCTCACTCCTGCAGCTGTGTTGGGTGCTATACAAACAAAAGGAAGAGACAGTTCCTGTCGAAAAAGGTTTATAGCCTGAATAATCAAGACAGACAAAAGACAAAAGAAAGGAAGTATCTCATTTTGATTTTTACTATTAGGAAACTGATACACAGAGCTGGAATTTTCAAGACTATTTCACACCCACAGCTTGTGCCAGATTCCCGAAGAGCCTAGAATAGCAGGTATCAAATTTACAGTTTTAAAAGAGACACTGATATGATGCTTCGCTAGCGCTTTAAGACAAACTAATTAACGTTTGTGGTTAAGATGCAAAAGACACAATACAATTCTCAAAATCTGATATAAGTTTTACAAAACATCGTGAAAATATACCTGGTTTCCTCTCTCTTCCCTTCCACACACACATTTTTCAATCCCCTCAAATACTAATTCCACTCAGTGTCTCTTATGACTCACTAAATGCAAGACATGCACTTTCTATCACAACACAGAGACAGCAATTAGAAGCACACAGAAATTGCTGTCAGGTTGTCTTCCTAATCCTTAACGTGACACGTGACTTGATCACTACAGGTCAAGTGCATGATTTGATACTGATGCCTTGGAGGACAAAGTCAATGACTGTACAGTTTTATTGCTGTTTGTTTCTTACAGTAGCACCAAGATTCACTACTCCTGAAGTAAGTAAAACATCTAAGATTGGTCAGGGAATAAAATAGGTGGAGGATAAGCTTAAATATAACATCAGAAAGTGAAAGTTACAGTTCACTCACATAGCTGCCCACTTTTGAAAAACAATTTTAGAGTACATTGCATTAGAATCTGAAACGTATGTTTCTAGCGAATTTCAATATACATTTGATTTACAAATTCCAGTAAAAATGTGCCACAGCTGGCAGAATAAACTACCATACTAAATCATTATTAAATAACTGTAAATCTTTAGAATGGCATAATGTCTAATAAAAAATATGCATTCAAAAGTGAGTATTTGTGGAGAAACATTCTTCATATAGTGGAAAACAAATTACAAAACTTACCATGCTGGTAGTACAGTATAATTCAATGAGTACGTGCAGGAATAAAATTCACATAAATAGTGCTTAATCTACAACGATTTCATGTTAACAACTGCATCTGAACAAATTGCATGGTAAAGGGTGATGGTAAAAGTACCCAGGCTACCCAGTTCAGGCTTTTTTTGATGTTAAATATGCACATTTCTGGTAGGAAACTTCCACTCTTGCAATGTATCATCAGAGCATAACATTTACATTCCAAATACCAAGAAAAAATTGCCATCTCTCTACCTCTGGAGATTTAGAAACATTTAGAAACAATAGGCTTCAGGCACTCTTAACCAGAAAAAAAAAAAAAAAGAGGGAAAAAAAAAAGTATACCAGGAAGGAGAAAATCCCAACCCCAGAATCTTTCATTTTACCCCATGTTCCTTCTGATCTGCAGCAGTGGACATTTACAGCAATCCATTACTGCAGAAATCAGATGAAGACCTATTTGCTCGTTCCAAAACTTCCCAGGCCTTACTTAGCTCTTACAAGACTTCATTTGTCAAAGTTTAGACACAGTGCTGATGTCGCATCCAATGGCACATTTCTATAGCCAGGATGAGCTGCAGCACAGCGACAGGCCCAAGAGCAGCTCGCTGCAGTGTGATTGCTTCCACTGCCTCTCGGGATGGGTAAATTATTAACTGACACTTTCACAAGTGAAGAACTGTCTAAGATAAACCCATTAAAACTGTTAGCCTTGCCTACAGAACACTTCACACTCCTGGTTTGTTAAATCTTTGTCAAAGTCATCATTTGGCTGAGCTCTTTAAATATACATATGAGACTATATAAAATCAATTCATAAAAATTTCAATTGTGAAATAAAAGTTTCTTCTACCTTTTTCTGTCTCGCTTTGTTTGGTTGCCCAAAATCTACCTTATAGTCAGGGAAAAGTTGCTTAGGGCAGGAATATCAAACAGCAAGGACAAAAACCTGCCTATCAAAGATGGAAATACACTGAGCATTGCATTTCATCTGATTAAGTTGACTTAAAGAATGCACTACAAAGAGATGATAAGTAGGTAACACAGGAAGGGTGCACCACAATCAACGAAGTCTGTGCAAATCAAAAACAGCAAAACAACATGAATTTGTGAAAGTAAATAGAATATTTACCAGCTCAGACATTAGGAATCTACTCATTAACTAAAAAGAATGATAAAATATTATATGTACTTTTTAAAAAACATTCTCAGATGAGGTGAGATGCAGATTTTTTGCAAAGCTGAGCAAAAGCTTCTTTATACTATATATACCTTTTTTTTCCCTAGCTTTATGAATGTTTAAGAGAATAATGGTATCAACATTTAAACCTGTATTATCTGTCTCTCTTAAGACAGACTGTTACAGTTATTTCACTGTCATTTGCAGTCTGTTCCAGAATTCATTTCTACCGAAGGAAGATGAAACAGAGCTAATGTTTTGTATGTTGATGTACAATATTAAAACCACGTATCCTACAAAATCTGTGTATCCTCAATATGTACTGAGTGCACCCCAGTACCCTATCAGCTCAAATAAATAAATAAATAAAATCAATTAATCACATAGGAAGGAACTGTTTAACTGGCAAATTTCTGCTTCATTCACAGAGAGAGTTGCCATTGGCACTCCCTCTTATGTGAGCAGGGAAGAAAAGCCACACTAGAACTCCAAATTCAACCACACTTGCCATAACATGATCATGAAACTGCACACAATTAAAATGGTCTATAGGCAGTGAGAACACGCCTGAACATTATGGGTATGCATGGAGACAACAGAAAACTTCTTCAGTGAGGTGCTTTTTTTTTTTTTTTCTGGTGGATTAAGCAAGAAATAAAACCCTGCTGCACTCTAATCCAGGCCAGTTTAACAGCATATCAAACAACATTTTCAGTGAGAAAAATATGGTCTCTCCTACAGGGTTTTATTTTTTGGAAGCCTGACTTCACATTCATGGGGACTGATCTGCTGTTCCAGTTGACTTCTGTCACAGCTGTGGATGGTTAGAGTAATCAGAGCCTGTCAGGTCCTAAATCAGGAAACCAAATTTACAAGTCACTTCCAAGGATGTGACTTTAAACTGTATGTAACATAGGAATTATGCTTCAGCTACCTAACAGAGATACAAAAAGATTAACATTCAAAAATGACTTTATAAATGGGAATCACTTGTGCAAGTGGCAAGTATTATTTTAAGAATATTAAGAATCAGCCTTTTACCTTACAGGAAGAAAAACTGGGCTATCATACAGAATGAACAGACACTTTCAAAGGCACCAATCCTGTACCTGCCTACCCAGCGCATGTGCGCGCGCGCATGTGTACCCACATAGTTCACACACACACAGAGTCACTCCTGTTAAAATTTCTCTTTTCCAGCCAAAAGGG
>NW_010584739.1:672082-689289 GCF_000705375.1 Tinamus guttatus | reverse complement strand
CTACAGGTTATTTTCTTTCTTTTCTCTGGAACCCATACGAAGGATATACAGCAGGGACCAGGGGCGTATATAAAAATAAACTACCAAGCGGCATCAGAGCCGATATCCCATTCCTACAGGGGCAAGTGAATTATTAGATCTGTGTCATGAATGTTTTTTTTTTTAATATGCCATTGTTCCCACTCGAGCACATTAAATTTTCCATATCCACTTTTAAACCAATATTACCTTTTTTTCCCCCCATGGTCATAATGTTCAAAGTATACATTAAGCCAATCCAACAGCTTAAATCACACACCAGTTATATGTAAAGTAGGATAAACTATAACCTTTTGTATTTTCTTCTCTATGAACTTATACTTTGGTGCCTAAAGAAAGAGAAAAGAAGACAAATAAACCAAGATGCCTCATGGGAAAAAATATACTAATATTCATTTTATGTTTGGTCATGAATAACACTTTTTCTGACTTTGTGTATTCAGAAAAGTATATTACAACTGTATATATATACACTTTCCTGTTATAACCATTTTAACATATTTAAGTCTTTCAAATCAAAGGTAAACGCATTTTTGGTTTTGAAGATGTGATTGCCAATTATTTTTGCACTAGTGCACATAAACAGGAAGGACAGATTCTTAGGTATGAGTTATATATTCCTGTACAAAATAATTGTATATTCTATGAAGACTGATTCTTTTTCTAGAGAAATATACAACAACACAAGGGAAATCTTGTACCAGCAGCATAACTGAAGTGGCAAGACACAATATTAGAAAAACAGAGCTACTTTCATTACTGTGATGCTGTGTGTCAGAATGTCTCTCCTTAATGAACCTGTTTGCAATAAGACTCCGGGTGCAAAGAGGCTATTTAGAGAGCCTATTGTGTCTATAGTGAGTCCTTCAAATATCTTCCCACCATTAGACATGCCGCATTGACCAATTCTGTCCTGATTGCTGTTCTTTTTAGTATCAAGGGACATTCTTGCCCAGACAGACCGATGGATCAGAAACTGCAGTTCATAAAATGTTTACACTGTACACACATTTACACAGTGATACAAGCAACAGAGTCCCAGATCACACAGCATGTTGAATGTGCCAGTGTCATCTCAAGGCTTATGACTTTCCAATATCAACGAAAGGATTTGGGTTAAACTTTGCTTGTGCCGCCTGCCTGTCATTCTAACAAAAGCCTTGTTTTTTTTCACCCGTTCAGAGTGTAACCAAGCCCATGGCTCACATGGGAACATTTCAAGCAAATGTTCTCTATGTCACAAAGCCTTTTTGCTCAGTTGAGACCTTCTCTTAATTGCTGACAGCAGAAAAGGACCAGACATGTCATGCCGTCAAAGAGCAAAAAAACTTTGCTGTGAATAAACAAAACAAAAACAAATCTTCCTAAAAGATTATGAATTACTACTCTCTGTGACAGCAGCAAAGAACAAGGGACTTTTCTCAACAGTAATTACAGAAATACTTTGTTACTGTGTATAGCCCCGTAAATTAGTCCCTTTGTAGGTTTTTGTGAGGGTAGTTTGATGCAGTCTCAGCGTTCCTATCTATCAAGGTGGTGGTTTACTTATTAGCCACTAATTAATGTGCTTTATTCTCACCTTTCATGAACCTCATGCCAAACAGGCTCTCCACAAGAAGCCTTTTATATTTTAACTCTTTTTGCGGTCTTGCCACTTCTATTCTCCTAGCACTAATGCACCTGGCACCTTCAGCTGGAAGCCCCATCCCCAAAGCACAAGCATCAGAAAGCATTTGGTATACAAAAGACCAGACTGTTAATTTAGTAATGTAGCTTGAGGACTAGACACCTGATGCTTGATTAAGTTTTAGTTTAGAGATGTCTGTGTTACCAGTGCAGCACAAACAATTTTTGGAGAATATCTATGAGGGAGGAAAACTTTTTTATAAATGCTAAAGGTGAACCAAAACACAGGTGACACAAAAAGTGCTCTTCCAAGAAAGAATGGTGCGAGTGTACATGTCTTCAGAGCAAGGAAAAAGTGCTTACAAGACTCAAACAAGAAACCCTAGCATTCCAGGTTTTCTCAAAAACAAACAAAAATGCACAAAAAACCCTCTTTTTGCCAAGGTTTACCTGTATAGACAGATAAAACACAGAAGAAAAAAGTCTACCCTTCCTGTTTTTTAGTGAGGAAACTGAGTCATGGGGATTAAAAAACACATCATGGAGGTGCACATGACCAAACAAACAACAAGGCTATTTAAAAACACTTTCTGCTAAGTAATATTGAAGTGTGAAACACATCACTAGTCATCAGCTTATGAAAAATGGTATTATGTGTTAGATGACTGAACAATAAAACACTTAAGGTGTAAGCAGAGTTGTTCTAAAATCAACACCCCAAAGTATATTTACCCTTTCATTCTCCTCACCTGAATCACCAGATTCATCTGTAAGAGACATAACTGGCGGAAAGGTTTACAAAATTGAAAAATCTGGGCTAAATACTTCCTTCAAATACACACAAACCCCTTTCAAATGTGAATGCTATCTTGAGAGGCAAATTTGGCTAACAGGCAATAATACATCACAGGCATGGCATAAATATTTTTGAAATTAGCAAAAAAACACGTTTTGGTACACTAATGAAGTTTTCTCTGTGCATTATCCATCTTCTATGTATTATTATTAAACCTTGTCACTCTCTGTATTATAGATATCTGTTATCTATCTATGTTATTATTTGTCTTTTTCACATACAAACACATTTTTCCACCATTGTCCTTTCTTATGAATAAATGCCCTTCTCTCTTTCATTCCACATTTTTCCTTACTGAAAGGCTGATCAATTGTCCTGCTCACCTGACAAGCAAGCATATCTCATGGATAAACACTTACATTTAAAGGCTCCATTTATAAATAAAAGATGTATAGCAACATACTCAAACATGCTAGCAGAAGACAATAAAGCTGCACTCTCACACAGCTCGGCAGTTTGGCAATTCCAGTCAGCCTTCACTGTTTATCATGAACACTGGGCATACCAAGACTGCAAGGCTCATCTCCCTAGGCTGAAACCCCCTGCTCACTCATAATTTCATTTGGAAGGGAAGTTTTTCTTCCCCTCCAGATGCCACTCGTGGAGTTAAGTGCAACTCCGCTCCACAGCAGACAAAGGGGGATTCAAGGACTCACAAAAAAAAAACGGGTTATACAATAGGTTGCTACCGCAGACAGAGCCGCTGAAGCCATCCCTCCAATACCTGCTTCATGTGCTATTTAGTAATCACTTCACACAAATTCCACTGGATTTTTTTCTCTGAGGTTCTGAGTAATACATGGATTTTGCACCACTTACAGGAAAAAAATGAAAATAACTGTGAAATCATGCTCTGCTGTATAGGCTCAACAGGTATTCTGCTTATCTTGATTTGTAACTGAGACCTGCAAGAGCAATTAAATCTGTTAGCCCCTGTTCTAAATAGCCACCGTCAAGTTTCCCCAAGGTTTCCAGCACAATTTTAGTTGACCTTTAATTAAATCACCTCATTGAGGTCCTGAAATGTGCTCCTTCCAGATTTCACTGTACATCTGAAAAATGCACACACATGAATATCCTGTGAGGCCTATAACACAGATATGCAATAACTCCATGTACAAACACAGTGTTTCCCTTCAGCGCTTCCCCCTCCCTTCCTCTTTCCACACCAAATGCAGAAAAGGGGTTTAATTTGGTTTCCAACATTGGGAATAAACTTTCCCTCTTAGGAAACTGAGAGCAGAAGAAACCTATGAAAATTATCTCATCTACTATACAGAAGTTCTTCTGACATATATCAGTTAATTACAGAATTTAAGTATTTATTGGAAGTTTCTTAAAATTCTTTCCAGATTTTCTAATGTGCAGCTTGAAAAAATAATCTTTGGCCCTGAAAGGATGTCCTTTTCCTGAGCAGGACACCATGCTCCACTAAATTCTCCTAAAGAAGTTTTTCATTCACATCAGACATAAGCAAAAAAATAATCAGCCAAATTAGCATAAGTCTGAATGATTTTGCCTGAGATATATGTGGAAAGATACAGATTGCTCCAGGAACCATTTGGTGGGAGAAGGACGAGTTACCTCAACCACTGACACAGCTATACACAAAAGACATCTGTCCAGAACTGTAACTCTTAGGAAAAGACCATCTGATAGGGCTGAGACAGCACATCTTTCTTTTATTGCAGATTATGGTCAAGGCAATTTTTATGATCAGATAGGACTTGCCTATAATGGCATTTTCCAACTTCCATCATTTAAGTTGCCCATTGGCACTGCAGGGAAAAAAAAAAAAAACAGACTGAATGAACTGGTCATATCTTGTCCACGTTGAAATTGTATATTATTATTTTTTCACTATTTTCTCACATACAGAAGAAAATACCCTCCTACTGCTAAACTTCAACTGGAACAAAATTAAATTAGTTAAATTTTCAAAAAAATAAGAACTGATAATACAAAAATAAAATATATATAATAAAAATAAAAAATATATTATATGGAAAGAGTACAGCACTAGAAAATAAACTGCAACCAGAAATCAAGTAATAAATACTGTAATGACTTAAGTATAGAACTAGCAAATAAACAGATGGAAGGTGCAATTAAGGGAGACAATTAGTATTAAATTATGCCATATTTCCTGTACTTGGTTTCCAAAGATCAAATTCAGATGTTGTGTGTATTCATAGTCTTTTGGAAGAGTAAATAAAACATTCTGCACATTACACTCCATAAATCTCATACTTAACTTACCATACAAATTAAATCCAAACACAAACATAATTGTAAAACCTCCTCCTTTCCCACAAAGCAATCATACAACCAAACCAATCAACATCTTAAATTTATGAATTTCCATGCTTTAGTTTCAAATTCAAATTATTGAGCAAAGATCTCATTAGTGAAAATGAGGAATAAATGGCTTTTGGGCACAAGTATGACTGAAAAATTCACATAAAAGATGGGTCTGTCATTATAGACAGTGGTTCCCAAGTCAGCCCACAGGACTCTTGATCTGTATTGTTGTTCCTGCCTCTATGGTAAAACATTTGTCAGATTTCAAGTATTGCTTCCTATCAGCCAAAGTCTTGTTTCAGGTCTCTTCTATGGTTTGCAGAGACTTTCTGGAACCAACTAATCTCAAAAGACCAGGCACCTGCCTGCACCTGGCATAGCTCCTTCACCTCTTTCTTCCTGCTGCTTTTACTTAGTACATATACAGATGGGAATCAAGCTTACCAACAAGATCAGAGTTATCTTTAAAGTATTTTTAATTGCATTACTTACTTAAAGGAATAAAAAAGATCTGCATTTTTCTTGAATGAATGGACCAATATCAACTTTAAAATCTGATTCTCTGAGACTCACTAGGGTAGAAAAATCTCCCTCAAAACACAGGATGATTCTTCCCTAAATGGCTGCTCCCAAAGACAACAGATCCTAAAGACTATACAGTCTGTTCAGCATCTTGTTTTTCACATCTAAATCAATTTTGATTGCTTTAAAAATAGCAGCATTCCACAAACAGAAACAGAGTCAAAGGTAGTTTTTAAGACTTTTTTTTTTTACAAACAGGATCAAAAATCAAACAAGAATAATTTCAAACATGCTTTAGAGAGTTTCCCAGTTTTTGTAAACTCTTGTTTCTAAGCAGATTGCAGTGGAGATCTCCTGAATCACACTAGCTACTTATATGTTCCTTTGAGGATCTGAGGGATATCATAACCAACCAAATTCAGTTATTCCTTAAACTTATATATATATACACATATATATGTATATAGTGCTATATATAAGGTGTGTATCTTATATATATATATATATACATATATGTATATGCACACACACACACACACACATATATATGGTGTATTTCACCACCTTAAGCTCAAGTTATCCTTTTACCAAAAACCTTAGAAAAAGGCTAGATTGGGTCATACTCAAAAACTTATGATATGTACACTGCAGATGACAGAAGAGGGAGATGAATTAGAAGATGGAGGATTTATACTTTGACCCTTAAGAAGAGTTTTTCAGACAGCCCTTTCAAATAATCCTTTCTAGACTGTTATATTCCATCACTTGTTGCTGTTTTATTCCCCAAAAAACAAAAGCCTAATAAAAACTACCCACATTAGTTCACACCCAGGTTCCAAGCTAGGTGAGATTACCTGCAATGAATGAAAATCAGAATGCAAGATTTGTTACTCAGTGACATTTCTGCCTCTTGTGATGGATATGAATTAACTCGTGGCCATTAAGAGAAATGAAGAACTGCATTTTGCTCTGTTCTGGTTTTAAAGACGGTGTCGGAAGGAAAGAGGCACCTTTCCCCCCTCCTCCTCCCCCCTCAGGAAACAAAAATAAAAGGAATGCCTTTTTTCAGCATAGGCAGTGAATTCCCACCAAGAATCCAACAGCAGAGGACAAGAAGTTTACACTACAGTGCTTTATAAAACACTCTTTTAAAGGACAAGTGGATCCTCTACAGAGCAGTGGACCTTTTTGCTTAGGATGCTGCCACTGAGAACACTTTTATTTTCTCTCTATCAGATTTAACAGATATCTTACATATTTTACCATATCAGCTATTACAACCTCCAGACATATAAACATTTAAGAGAATGGACAGCACAAAGACTGACTTTTTAACAGAGAGCTAGTCCACACATTCAGCTATTAAAGAATAAAAATTCAAGGAGAGTAACTGCAGAAAAACCTTTCTTGAATGATTCAGTTCTTCCTATGGAAATTCTTGCTCTGGAAACAGGGAGTCTTTCGGAAATACTTATTGCTGTAAGAAAGAAATGTTACTAGTATATTCAAAATAGATAACTATTCCAAATTCACATGCCACTTTAAACCAAATAAACTTTTAGGTATAAAAAAACTATTAAACAAAGCATCTTGAGAATTTTCGAGAAAGCTGTATTGTGCTATTGTACAAAGGATTTATACAAGATCAGTCTGGAACAATTTCTTCACATAAATCAAAACTGAAAAAATAAAACCCCAAAAATTAAAATTAAAAAAAAAAAAACAGACTTTTAGAAAACACTGTATCACCACAGCTCCAATAGAAAGATGCTAGCATTGATAGCTGTCCTACTCAGAAAGCAGTCTTGGTGAAGCGATGGCAAGTTGAAAATAGATTTTGACAGACAGACAGAAAGTAGTTATGGATCTGAAAGGCAATACTGTGAGACTTGTTGAACCAGAGCAACTCCCATATCATTAAGAGAGATTTTTAGCTTGATTTCCATTAGCTTTGAGACTACCTTAACATGGAATACCATGACAAGGGGCTACACAGTTACACAAGATGAAGTCTCTTTGCTTCAAGAAAGGTGGAATGTAAGCTTCTTGGCTCCAACTGGTTATTTTTGTCCTCCTAACACTATTTGGTTCATGTGACACAGTAAGAGTTGGCTTAAATCTCATTTATGTTTGATTTTTTTCTTCCACAGAACTGCATGCTGATTTGGCCTTTTTTTTTTTTTTTTTTAAATCTCCAGTCTGTCAAATGCCAATGATAAAGATTTATTTGAATAAAATGACTCTAGAATGGGAGAATCTGCTTTAGTAAAAGCAATGGCAATTTCAAAAACAGCCCTCGTAAGTCTGAAAACAATGGTTTCATTGTCCAATGAGGTACGGGAGGGATTACAACAAATTATAACTGGAACAAGAAGGCATGCAATATATTCAGCTACTTATTGGTGAAGCTGCCTCTTTGTGGCATAAAATCTGTTTCTGTTTGCCTTGTGGAAAATAGCAAATCCGATCAGGATGGCTGGATGTCCTCCTTTTCTAAGAGAAAATCCTTCTAAACAGCAGAACTGGGCAGCAGGGAAGGAAGGTATTGAAGGTACTGTCTAAAATTCATCTTTCATTCACCTACAGCATGACAGATAAGTCCCTCTCTCAGTTTAAATCTGAGTTTAAGATGTAGTTTAAGCCTTGCATGTTCTGATCATTACCCTGTCTTACAGGGCTAAAAGTAAGAGTATTACCAAAATTAAATCTTTTTCAAGTTCTATCCATTGCTTTTAAGTATTGTTAGAACATTCCCCAAGGCATATAAAAGGTCTGAAAAGAGAATGTTGCACCACAGAATCTCACTCAAGCAGACATAAATTATTAGCATCATTTGACTTTATTTGTCTCCCAAAAGCAACACCCAATCCAAAAATTTTAAGAAAGGAAGAATAATATAAATGGCTACTAAAAAGCTACACAGAATGTCTAGTGAAACACAATAACTGATCTTTCATCTGTGACATAGGACACACTCTTTTCTTTGAACAGTCAGTTCACACTCTTAAATCAGAAAGTAGCAGTTTTGTTGTGCCTCTGGTCTCTGTCAAAATAAACACACATTTGATTTTCAATAAAATTCTCACTGACCTGTCTTCCAAAAAACACATCACCTGTATGAGCTTCACAATATTCTTGGATCTGCAGTAAGATTTATAGTAAGATTTGTGTTTTAAAAGGATAATTAGACCTGTGCTAAGAAGCTTCAAAAGGATCACACTCTGCAGGTTACCAAGATGTGCATTGTAATGACAGAATTAGTTCAGGTCCATGTAGCTACAATAAATAGTAGTCACACTAAATTTTGTGTTACTTAATTCTACCTGCAGAATTTACTATAAGAAATTTGGTAGTGTTCTGTACAACGCAAGAGTAAATACAGTGTACAGCACAGCAATTTTTTAGTGATCTCTAGGTATTGGATTACAAATATAATAACATTTAAAATTAAATGTAAAATATTGCAAATGTTCTATACAACACTTGCCTTTTCAGAGTTCTAGTACAAATCAGATCAAATCATAGTATACAATGTAACTTAAAATACACGTTTAGCTACAGGTGTACATAACCATATTTCAAAACAGTGTAATTTGCAAACAGAGTGAGAGTATCTTGTATCATTAATACTCTAAATATTAAAATAATGCTAATAGGAAATACTGTGTTTTACTGAAGAAAAAAAAAAAACAGTGTTTCCCCACTGTTCCCCCGGTGTTTTTTTTTTTCACTGAAAAAGCTAGTAATTTCTTAACTGTATTGATTTCAGTAGAGAAACATCAAGGATAAGTTAAATTCACTGAGCATAACAAAAGAGAAGAACTTATTGTAATACCATTTAGGTGATAGTTTTCTCCTGAGCTACTCCTCAGCAGAGTCCAGTAACACTGTGCAAATCAAAACTGTTTGTCTTTAGTCCTGTCACGGACCCATTATTTATGGCATGCATTTTTTATGGCAGTGTTTAAAGGACTCAGTCTGAGTCCCAATACAATGTACAGATGTAGAAAAAAAAAACGTAAATGAAAATCGATTCCAAATTAAGTAAGTATCACTCCAGTTTAAAAGACATAAAAGCAGTTTAACTGGATCACTGGAAGTTCCCTTTGCATAGAAGGAATTTCCGCAAATTTAGCACAATTAGCTTGGTACTACTGTACACACTCTTCAAAGCCTCAAGCATGGAAGGGGTGGTGGAGGAAACACGAGTATTGTCATGGACGGCTCAAAGCCAACACAAACTAACCCTTCAGATCACACTGAAGGCCAAACTGGTCCAGGAGAGACTAGGAAGCAGAAGACAAACCGGTTACCAGTGTCAGCCTCTACACCTCCCATATTTGTACTGCACGTACTCAGGCTTGTGGAGCAATCTTTGCACTGCCCCGTTGCCTCACAAACAAAAGAACACATAACTCCACAGTTACATGCAATTCTCACATTGTAATTTAGGAGAAGAAGGACGTAAAGGATAACAGAGCAGTGAGAAATTTTAAAATGACAAGTTTCTAAGGGCAAAAGAAATAGTGGGTGACCTAAGTCAAAAATTAACTTTAAAGGAACAGTGCGTGGAAAAAGAATTGACTTGTTTCAAAGATGTACTAACAAATGTCTAATGGAACAGCATCCTTTTTAAGGAGACAAAAATCCCAAGATGACTAAATGGCAAAAGTAAAGAGGCAACAGAAGAAATATTGATGAAAAATGGGGTGTAGCTGCAACTAAAACCATCAAGAAAAAATGATTTAAAGGAAAAATACATGTTGGGAGCTAGAGTGAGTAAAAAAAGAAAATTACACGGGAGAAAAGCAGAGTATCAGAGGGGACAGCAAGCAATATAGTGAAGAATAATAAGGCTTTCTACAAATACATAAAAGGAAAGAAGACAGTAAAGGATAAAATGAACGCATTAAAGTATAAAACAGATGCTTAGAAGCAGGATGATGCAAGGTTGATGGCAGGATTAAACACCTCCTTCACAAGCATAATTCTCCTCAGAAAAATATCAAAGAAAATATAGAGTAAGATGAGGCTAATACTGGCTTCTCAGATTAATTAAACAGCAACTTGCAGCTTTTCCAGCTCACTGCAGGTTAGTAACGACAAATGTAACTGACTATACTGTTCTACGCTGGAATCATCTGGTGCAATACAACCTGAAAACTCATTCCTCTGCCTACTATTTGAGGTTTCACTTTAATCAGACACAGAACAATAGACTGAAAAAGCTAAAAATTGTGATTATTTAAAGTAACAGACATTTGTTAATTCTGTTCCATATCTAGTAGCATGGAGCAGCCAGATACTGGAGATAATATGTTAAGGGAGACAAGACTGATTTTGCAGATTAACGTATTCACTGAAAACCACTAATATTTGATTGACTCATGTTTCTTAAAGAATAACTAAATAACATGACGTGACTTCAAGGAGCATACACACAGCTTTTAGTGAAGACATTGAAAAAAAAACCATAGGTCAATCAGTCAGTAGGAAAGTCAGTGTTTCAGCGGTAAACTGGACAAACCAACAGCTACTCAAGAAGAGAAAATGGATTATCATTGATGATACTGGTTCTTGGGAAACGAGTTGACAACTCAGAACTTCACTGCCCACACATTAACACCAATTCACCCATATTCCACAGATGTAGTACTCTAGTAATATAAAGTAACTTTAAATCTTATTCAGTTAGGAAGATTTAAAATTATTTAAGTTAAAATGTTTTATTGCCAGTGTGTCCTCTAAAGTAGCTTCATTTCCATTTACAAAGTGAATGCATAAAGATTCACAGTGGGAAAATATGTAAATGGCATTAGAAGTTTGGAATAGAAAGAGATCTGTTGAAATACCAAAAAAGTTATTTAGGACAGACTTTAGCCATGACTTACAGGTATGAAGGTAGCCTAGAAATTCCCTATGAATCCTACCATAAAGCTGCAATGACCTCTCTACAGAAATTCTGGAAAAAAAACCTATCCCCAACTGCAGTCCCGGCTTCTCAGAAGGAAATGCAGAGGCAGATACAAAGCTCTGTTCACCCTGCCAGCATCACTTGATACCTGAGGTGAGAAGAGCAGACAGCTACTACACCAGCAAAGCTTCCTCCAGAGGAGTATGACGCTACCTCCAGATAGCTTGATGAGGAGACAAGATGTGACACATGCAGATGTGGGGCAGTGGTCAGCATAGCAGTCAGGACTGTGCAAAGACAAGGGTGGAAGAAAGCAAAGGAGGGCAAAAGGGGTAAAGGATCCAAAAATCAGGTTCCATGCAATTTTCCATTAGTAACTACTAAAACCAGGATCATAACAGTAGGGGTGACAAAAATTCATTTGCAGTATAACTA
This sequence comes from Tinamus guttatus, assembly GCF_000705375.1. The sequence goes on along the minus strand of NW_010584739.1, from coordinate 677,596 downwards.
CACTAACTTCTGATTAATTACATCAGGAATGAACTTGGACAAAACAATCACTATTCCTTTTTTACAGCAAGGGTCAATGTAGTTTGGTTAACCTTCATTTCTTCATCATAATGATTCAGTAGATTATATGATAGTCTTCATGCAGTGATAAATAACATAGACTATAAAGCTATTACCAACTGACTCTTGGCAGGCAATACTTAAAAACAAAGTGATATGGCAGATTTTTTTGTTGCAGATTTTTTAAACCAACTTGGTATCAAACACCTGTTTGGTTATTTCTGAAATACATACGTGTATATATGCTTATATTCATATAAATATGTACACACCACCTTTGACACACGTATTAGCTTTCCATAACACACACACATGCTTATAAATTTCACACACGCACAGACTCAGGGTGAGTAGTCAGCAGCCGAAAGAACACCATTCCAAAGAAAGGCAAGATGGGAGAGAAAAGGTGAGGTGGGGGAATGAACCAGAAAATAGACTAAGGAAAATAGACTAAAGAGGAGAAACTTAGTCTATTCTTCTCAATTACTTATTCATTCCACTACAGAAATATACTGTGATGTTTCCCAGTTGCCAAACAGTGACATAAATGCCCGATGACTTCTTCTATGCACTTCCCTCATACACAGTGATTCCTCTATGGAAGCACCAGAAATAGTCTGAGAAGATATCAAGAAACTGTATCCCTAATATTGCTGAAGCCTTGTCAGTTGGAGCAGGCTGGCTCCCACATTTCTAATTAGAACACGGGAGTTCAGCTGGGAATGAAATTCAACAGAGAACTGTATATTACCATTTTTTATCACAGCTGCATGTACTTGTAAGTGCTTCTTTATTAGTCTGAAATACATGGAAAAAAGAGATCAGCTCTCATTTTTTTCACTGTGTAAAAAGCCACCATGCGCTATTACTGTCAATGGCTACCATTCCTCTACAGTTTGGCATGCAGAATGAAGCTACCCTTCATGAAGGTGATCACTCAGTAAAACTAAAGTCACTGCCTCTCCATAGTTCAGGGACATAGTAAGCTACTATTAGGAAAAAGAGACAGTGAAAATATGTGTATGCAAAAAAAACCCAAAACAAACAAACAAAGAGGTGGATTTATAATATCAAACACAAAGGCTAAGAGGCTTGTACCAGATTTGTCATACTGCCTCCCCAGCACATCACCACCATACCAAAAGCTTTTGCCTAACACTTAGAAGCCCTTTCACAGTTTTCTCTCCACATTGCCTCATATCTCAGTCAAGGAGGTACAAACTCATATTCTATTCTGTCTGGAACAAAGGAAATCCATTTGCACAGTGCACTCTCCTGTAATTTATTTCATTGCTCCCTCAAATAAGAATTAGCCACCCAGAAATAGGAGATTGGCTAGAAGGTGGCTGCATTGCTCTCCAAAGCCTTGATGTTACAAGAGCAGGCTTAGGTTCTACTGTTTGAGTCAGAAAAGTGAGCAACAATATTGGGGTAGGGTCATAGGTTATGGCAACTTCAGAGGATGGTAGCATGGCTCTATTTGCACAACGACCAGTGCCAAATAAAATCTACTTTAAAGGAAACTTTTAACTGTGATGTTATCTTCTGAATATGGGCTCATTCATATGCATGTCATATGAATATTCTTGAAGTCATGTTTGTCATGTAAATGTTCTACAAAAGTGACAAAAGTACACAAATATCAGTTTGAAGTTCAGTATTCATTTACTCTCATCTTTAAAGTATCACATTTTCAAAATGTGTGTCTTATAGAATCAAAACTTAAACAACAGGGCTTAATAGGCCTTTCTTATTACAGTTATTAGACTGTACCTCCATCATCACCTAGTCTGTTAAGTCTCATAAAAAAACAAATTGCATCGATATAAAGTCATGTCTACAAAGCTAAAAAGTGAAACAGTATTATCTTCAACATATTAACTCTGAAAATTCATCAGTAATGCAAATAAACAACTATAACTGTAATGTGAGTTACAACGACATTTAATAAGTAAGTAGTGTAGTCATTTCTCTGCAGATCAGATAGTTGCATGAAAGAATGTTCAAAAATAGAAATAGTATTTCCACACAGCCTAGTGATTGATAAACACAGTTCAAAATATTTGTCAGTGCAATTTTCCAGTGCCAGTGCAATTTTACTCCTCACAGATTAGTGATTCAAATGTCCTGTGACCCTCTCAAGTACAGCCAGCTAAAGATCTGTTACCTGGAATATAAAGAAAATAAAGATTTAAAGTTATTAGAAATCTTCTATCTTCTTCACATGCTTTAAATGTGCTCCTAGTAAAAAACATATGGAACAATATTGTATGAATTATATAATCATATAAAACAATATGAAATAATGCAGCTAGAAGAACCAATCAAGTAAAGGTGTCTCCAAAGCCAGGACTTGACTTGCCAGCACATTTCAGAACTATGTGGCTTCTTTGGTAATCAGATCATTATGTTTTCCCACCATGTATTTTTCAATTAACCTTTCTACTGCCTTCATATGTTTAACTGCCACTTCAGATCTTGCATATATGCTGTGGAAAAAGCACTAAATAACTTCCCTGACCTAGCATCAATTCACATACTATAATAATCTGCTGCTTCTATAATTCTGAGGTCTATTTGAACTAAATTCCTCTTCCCTGTGATAACTGCAGACATTACTGTTGTGATATTATCAGCAGAAGTGTCAGACAGGCAGACAGAATCCAACATGGATCTTCCCCTGTTTCTTGTGAGGGATTGGTTAGGTGCTAATCACTCCACAGATGGCATTTCCTATTAAAAAGAACCACTAAGAACTTTACACAGCTCCATGGAGAAACAGAAGCTCCGATGTCATTGTAGCTGCAACAGTTAGCAAAAGCAAGCGGACTGAAAGAGCTTGCTCTTTACTGGTCTATGTGAACTAATTCCGTGATCCTAGTTGTGTATATAGATAACAGACAAGAATTCACCTCACAGCATCTTGCACCCTTACCAGTTACATCAGCATAAGGTTAAAGCACTCAGAACCATTTTCTTCCAGCAATTCAAAAGCAAATTCACTTTTTTTTTTTTCCTGCAAGTACTATTTATTCTTTTCTTCTCTGTCTTACTAGGAGCATATGCTAGAATTTCCTGACTAGATTTTTACCACATATCACAGAAGCAGTATATAAGCCATTTATTATAAGGAACAATAAACAGCCAGAAGCTGAATGAAACTAATCCTTCTCTCTTTCCTTGCGAATCAGTCCTCTCTCTTACAGGGTTATTATATAGAGGAGAAACATCAGGGAAGCATTTGCGCATTGCTCATACAATACGGATGTGAACAATGAATGACAATGGGCCCCTTCAACAGCAGCAGACAGAATCCAGAGATTTTCATTCGTTCCTCTCATGATCACCAAATGTATCACCATGAAGATCAACAACTCCGAATCCTTCGGTTCTGTGAAGAATCTAACTAACAAGTGAAGACATTCATATTTTAAATTTTTGATTACTCTTCTTGATTAAAGATCAAGAACCACACCAGTCTCAGCATTTCAAGCCTTTCTTTGGTGGTTTGTGAAACCACTTGTGAAGCAGTAGCGACAAGGAGAAGAAGCAGATAGCTCTAGATGGACTCGGAAAATGTTGAGGGGCTTCAAGAACACATCTCAAATATGCTAGCAAGTCATGGCTCCTGGTTTTTATTTTGTATTCACTGCCTATATAGCACTGGTAGTTTTTGGAGAAACACCCAAGCAAATCCAGAATGTACTCATTCTGAAATGGGTACACTTGCCTTCGCACAGCAGTTCTCCAACACCACTAAGTGCTCTTACAGTGGAGTGAAGTAGTTGGACTAGCAACTATAGCTATATTCCTTCCAAACCCTGATCTAGTTCGTTCAGAACCACTATATAGCCCTTCACTCTTAAATAATTGCTGCATATTCCTTCATTGCACTAAGTGGGGATACCCTTAGAAACAGATGGTGCAGAAAAAATGCATGCTACCCTGGTTTAGAGAAACATTGTACTTGGAAAACATTAACCGCTCATGGAGAAAGAAGGCTACAGGTTTAAAAAACATACCGCATGAAAAGAATCCTTCACCTGTAAGTGACATTCTTTAGTCCATCCAGATTAATTGTTTTCCTTTTTTATAGCTTGACTGTGACGCTGTATGATAGCTTCACGGCCTGAACAGCACTCTGTAGAAGGCACAATTACTTGATCCACCTTGCTCAAGTAGGAAGCCTGCTTTGTTAGCAGGTGGTTATAACGCAGGTGCCTACTCAAACCAACCTGCTTAATACAGACAAGGATGAAAACATGAGATGATATATATATATTATCTACTAGGAGGATAAGAGGTAATCACAAGATTTTTTCCTTGCATTTTACAATGTATGTACTTGATCTTCAAAGTTCAGATCACGTAACAAACAAATACAACTCAAATCACTTGCATCCTCTTCAAAAATTAAAAAATTACCACCTTTCCTTAAAAAGCAAGAAGTTTTTGTAAAACTTGCCTGAATCTCTAGGTTTCAAATTTGTTCTAAAAGCTCAACATCCTTCTTTTTTTTTTCCTTCCTTTCTTCCCAAAGTAGCTATATGCTTATACTCACATGCTTGCTGACATACATGGTGCCCTGTCATATACGACGTGGTAGCAAAACAGACTCAGCTGCATTCTGTTCTAGCATTAGGGTGTCTCAAAGTGTACAGACTGTTGGCTGGGCCTTCTGACTGTACCTCATTCCCCTGCTGGCCCAAAGACAGTTACCTGTCAAAATTAACACCCTAACTAACATTAAGCAACTACCTGGAGGCATTCTAGCCTACAAAGCACAAACTGAATGAGCACTAGGCAGAAATGCCCTGGGGCTTACCTTGTCTTTAAGTTAAACTGATTTAGCTAAACTGGTGAAAGGTAAGCACAAACCCTCTTGTGCTGGCTTAAAGGTAACAGTGGCTTAACTCACATCTTTAGGCTTACGGGCACAGACAAACCTGCCTTGCTTAGGTTTCCAACAGGTGAAGTATCCACGTGGAAATTTTGTAGCAGTTTACAGCATAATGTCTTTAGTTTAGCACTTTCAAAAGCATGGTTCACACAGAAAGTTGTTATAATAACAGGCAAACCACTCTCAACATTAATTTTATAGTGTTTTAAATGTTAACTGTTAAAATGTTGACAGATTTCAACAACAGCAGAACCATTTGATCTATTGGTATAAAAGTGTTGTGAGCCCTTTCTCTAAGTAATCTTTAAAAACTTTACATATACCAAGTCTACATTTACCACTGTGTGCTGTGTTTACAAAAGTTTGGTAGGGATCTTCAGGAGCAGCAGGCTGAGCTGCATTGGGACAACTCCTGGAATTCCTTAGTGGTTGACAGGAAATAAATTGTTGGGTTTAGGCCAATTCACTTTGAGGAGTCACATCACAAAAATCACCATTATGGTTGCTATTACACAGAGTTTTTTCAGATATTTTTAGCAGCCACAACAAGAAAA
>NW_010584739.1:659582-667082 GCF_000705375.1 Tinamus guttatus | reverse complement strand
TTACACATAATACAAAACATAGCATGAGGATTTTACACACGTTTCCTTAGTAATGGTAAAACGTGCCAAAGCAGAAGAGTTTGGAAACACAGCAACAATGAAGAATTAACAGTTCTAAGTCCATTTTAAAATACAGCCATAGGAATATTTAAAGCACATGAAGGAGAAACTGGGGGGGGAGAAACACAAAATCAGACAAGAAGTCATCATCTTCTAAGGTCATGAACTAGTTTTTGTAACTTAAAAACAGCAGAAGTACAAGACAAATTCAGAATGGTGAGAACTAACAATATGAAAATCACTAGAAAAGATATAATGACACAGAATGGGCTTTAGATGTCCCTCAGTAGATTTTCTAGCCCAAGGAAGCTTATTTCGTGTAAATTCATATAATGCTCTCAATGTATCATAATACTGACCTTTCACTGCAGCCTATAAAGAGTAAAGGGAACTAGCACCCATCAACAGGCAACCATTTCACTTCCAGACCAGGCTGTGCACCCTTTTATCCGTAGTTAAAAAAAAAAAAAACTCTCTACTAAAGCTGTCTACTTAGAGAACTGCATATACTAAGTATCTCTCTCCAATGATGACAAAGATGTGTCTGACTTTGCCTTAATAGAGAAATGTATGAACAAAAAAGGCAAGAGCATATTTCAGGTAGTCAGTGTGAGTTCATATGAAAAAAGCCCTACGCGTTAATAATGGTGCTAATGTTTAGAGCAGCATATTAGATTTACAGTAAAACACAGGATTATTTAAACGCCAGCTGAAAAATACCATTTTTTATTAAGTAAGCATGTAAAGGAAACTTAATAAACAGCTACAAAATAGAAGGATGTACTTATGTATCGATGATATTATAAACCAAACAAATTTAATGAGTTTGTTAGCAAAATCACACAGCTTTACCTCCACTTATCTTCAGAACAAATCCTATATTTACTAATGACCAAATTTTTAACAAAGTGTTGTTACACCTTCCTTGGCACGATATGCACGAGGAAGCTGAACTGCGCGTCAGTCTACAGGTTATAATAGCTCCACGAAACACACATTTCATACCAAACTGAAGAAATCCCATAATGCTGGACATCCTGCTGCCATGGCTAGGCCTAACAAGGCTAGGCCAGAAACAAAATAGCAAAACAACACAAGCAAGTGGCCATTGACAGGAAAAAATAGAGGGAAGTACCTCACCAATGAAATGCGCAATAAACTAGCAGACATCAAGATTTTTAAGTAATACTCCAAAATGTGATTTCCACGAGAAATACCAAACTTCTGTTATTACATGGGTCACTTGAAGTTCATGTTGTCTACCGAGTTCCCAAGGAAAGATAATCAGCCGTTTACAGGTAATTTAAAAAGTGGGACTACACAAATTGGATTCTGTATCTAGACCAGCACACAACAAAACTTTAGAAATTTGTGTGCTGCTTTTAATGCCAAATGATCCGATAACCCAGACTTAAACAATTTTAACCATCCCCAGGCCTAAAAAAACACAGAATAACAATTCTAATTCAATATTGGAACTTCTCTAAAACTTTGCCATTTTATGCAAATGAAGGTTTGGTTTGCAGCCTAGCGTTTGCTTTAACTTCAGTCAAAATTCACCCACTTTTCACAGAAATCATCCATACGATGAACAGTGCACTTCCCCAATTCATTCCTTTCACAGTGACACAGTCTATCAGGAAATAATCCAAGAGTATATTAAAGCACAGAAGCATAAGATGGGTCAGCAGACATATAAAAGCAGCTTAGACACACTTCTTTAGTTCCAAGATGAACTTTGTAATGAGGAAACACTGAGGATAGCAGGGATACTGTGAAAAGCTGGGGATAGGAAAGGAGAGGATGGATCATCAGAAATCCCAAATTACTGCATTTCTTTTCTTTAGGATTTTTTTTAATCTCTTTTTCTTTAAATCATGGAAGTCATTATACCTCAAATCCTTGAAAACTCTAATTTGGGAAATTTCATTTAATCTGGTTTACAGGAATTCCTTGCTATTTTAATGAACCATGAATTCTTCTTTCTCTCCTATCCTTCTCTACTATGTAGTATTATAATGCAAATAAATAATTCCTGCAGCAGTCCCTAGTAAGAATCTGATAAAGACTTGTATTTTTATATATTAGTTGGCAGAGTTGTTCTTAGGGTTCCTCTTGGGGGAAAAATCTAAGGAACAAATAAAGGAAAATCTGAATTCATACTTCCATACTTTTTAGATACCATCTTGCTAAAAATACAGGTAAAGTGATACAAAACAGACAAAACGGGTGATTGAAGCGATTTCATCGCATTATCCCAATCTAAATACCATAACTGCTGGCCCATTCTAAAAAATTAACCGCGAACTTGAGCAGTTCACTTACTTAATTTTAACACGACAGTTGTGCCTCTTCAGCTAGCACAGAACATTAATGCCAACAATCTAATCGTGTGGCCAAGTCTAGCCACTAAATCAGAACACGCTTTCTAAGTATTTTCAAAGTAACTTCTGTGCCTAAGCTTAACACACACGTTCTTGCAGCACGTTGCCAGACTTCAGCTCTTGCATATCTGCAGACCGGGCAGGTTGCAGAGCGGGCCCTCCACCACATCCCACCATCCAGCCCCACAGCTCAGCCCCGGGACAGCAGGCAGACACATTCCAGCCGGTAACAGCAGCCACACTTACAATATACACACCAACAGAGCCGAAATATAAATTTCCTACCACTACACCTCCTCAAATTTGGGTAGTACCAGCTGTCCTGGCACAGAAGCTATTAGACAATCGTTATCTATCCTGGAAATACAGTGTAGGCACAATTTTGGGATACCTGGTAGGCTAAACTAGCAAAGGCTGAGAAATTCTAGATGATGGAGAACAAACTCTAGGAGCAAGGGGAAGTCAACACTGTTCTTCAGCTCTCTCTGAGATGCACTATAAAAGTCTCAATGCTGTGCAAAAGGATTGGACAGTTTAGAAAGAGAAATATTCCTTTTCAGACTGCACTAAGACAAAACTATGAGGAAGTTCAAGTTGTGTCTCATTTTTAGTTTAAACAGAGTGAACAATAGTACCCTGTGACAAATGAAGGCTTTGATTAAAACTGGAAAAATGATGCCAACCTGAGTAGCCCTTGTTGGTTTTGCCTGTTTCCTTTCTACTCATTTACCAGTAACTAAGAACAGAGTCCAACTTAGCAACTAAATGACATTAAAACACACACAAACGCGTGTGAGTGCATGCACATGCATGCACACGCACACAGGCCTCCATGGTGGCTGCTCTGTGTTGTAATATCAATCTTCTTAAGGTCAGATGTGGCATAACCCATGTGCGGCATCATCTCTTCCAAATTTGTGACTGAGGATGAATATCCTTACACAGAGAAGCCATCATGTATACAATGTACATCCAACCTCTCCTCTCCCTGTATCTGAAGGAAACTATTTTTACATAACAGAACTGAAAAATAAAAAGGGCTTGAAATAGAACAAGTCTGCAGAAACAGAGCAGTAAGTAACTTTTAAATTATTACAACAGCATCAAAAGAGAATAACATATGCATATTCTAAGGCTCTCAGCCACTTCTTCAATTTCATTCTTCTTTGTAAGCTTCCCTGAGATCCCTCATTAGAAAATTTTCAGTATGAACTAAGTACTTTGAATGAATGATATACCACTTAACTTTCTTTTCCATGAAATTTAGGTATTGGATCCAGAATTTCACAAGACAGTAAATATAAATGTATTCTGAATACACACTGCAGTTTCAGATAGGTGGAAAGATACTGTTCACCTTACCAATCTGCTCTAAAATGTCTTACTCTATGCAATCTGTTATTTTATACTGTTGTTTTATGCATTTTGCTCCAGAAATTGATACCGTTTTTGTTATGATACGTACAGACAGAGGCTGTTTTATTCTATTATGGTGTATCCTTTCAGCAGAAAGCAATATAGAGTCACGGGTTGTTAATAATCTCAGAAAAAACAAAGCCCTAAAACATTACTTTTTGAAAGAAAAATCTTCATTTGCATTCTTGATTAAGTATACTTTGCCATGTAAAAATTAATAGAAAGGATGTAGCCATAGTGGTTAGGAAAAGCAATTCAGCATGAAGACCCTACACTTACTCCTAGATCTCAGTTGATGTGCTATGGGATGTTGGGCACTTATTTTGTGTTTCTTTTTTAGCCACATGAAAAATACAGGTAGTAAAGTATAACTATGCACAGGCATGCTGTAAGGCTCAATTACTTGACAGTACTGATGCTATAGATAAGCCAAGTATTTGCTATATTAAACTCCCATAAATAAGGAAGCTGAAGTTACTTAATAATCAATTTGCTGCCTTTCAGACAACCTTTAAATGCAATTATATTTTTAAAGAAAACCAAGCAAAAGTTAGAAGTGCCTCATCATTCCTTCCTGGACTTCTTGCATACTTCTTAGGTGAGTTCTGCACAACGCATGGCTGCATCTCCTCAGCAAAGCAACCTGCATTCATAAAATGACTTGGCACTCCACCTGGGACACTGTAACCTCCATGGACTGAAAGGATTTGGTTTGTCTCGTCTCTTCTGATTATGCAATATATAGTAGGAACAAGTGTGTGTGGTGACATGGATCACTGGACTGCATATAGTGTTTTCTGCTCCAGCTTCTTTCTTCTCTTCATTTCTTGTTTAATGCACTACCTTTAAAATTCCCTCTACAGAAAGAAGGGAGACAAGTAATTTATTTGCTATACTATCCCAATGAAAAAAAAATGCTTTAGGGAAGAAAAGTTTAAAAAGCAGTCAAGAAATTCTGACCCTTCCCATCCTCAGATACTGCAAGAAACTGATGTTTTCTGATTTCTAAACATGAACGCCAACACACACAACCTTACACCCTCTTACATTTAGCAGTGCAGGGATAAGAAGAGAGACATTTACTCATAGCGGACATTCCCATCCCTTGTCTTTCCCAGGTCCCCCTTTGTTCCCCAACAAGAAAACAGAAGAAAGAAATCCCAGGCAGGAATGATGACAACACTTCTGATAAATGACAAACAAGGCAATTTGTAAAGAGTATTGTGGGAAAAAAAAAAAAGCCTACTAAAAGATTTCCAACATGAAATTGACAATCTTTCAAGCACCACACCCAGAGGAAACTTGGGAGCCACTCAGCATTGTATCATTTATACTTGTACAGTGAATTACCAATGTAAAACCACATACGTCCACAGGGACATACTAGTGCCTTCTCACTGCATATTAACTTTAAGTCCTAAGGCATTCAGAGGGATAATGGTATTCAGAGTACAGTCATGTCTCAAAGGAAAGCAAAATGCATCACATGACATCTGTATGTGTGTTCCCTCTCTTATTTGTATAACATATATGAGGAATATACAAATACAGCAACCTAAAATTATCTTGAAAGACAAAGAAAACAGTCAACTGTTTGGAGATGAATTATGCATTAAACCTTGATGCCACTGGCTTCAGTGGTGAGATCCCTTTTTTTTTTTTTTTCAGTAGAGTGACTTCAGTAGGAATGTTAAGACTTTTAGGCTGCTTGTAAATGCAACACCCTCCTCTCCTCAAAACTCAAAATTTTACATTACACATAAATACTGTCTAAGGAAAAGAAAAAAACGTAAGTTCAGAGACAGCAAATATAAATTCACTTCATGAGCGAAAACTCCATAGAAATTCACAGTACATTTTCTTGCTCTCTACACTGTGGTACTGCTACACTAAGAGATCTGCTCATAGAGGAAGATGGCAACGTAACTTAAAGTATTCCTCATCAAGAGGATATCTGCCTCTATGGTCTGAGGAAATCTTCCTACCACTTCTCCCTTGCAAGCGCTGGAACATTTCTAAGAACGACAAGCCTACAGTAACACAGAGCACATATCGTTTCATTATAACAGCACTATCAGTGGAGAGGAGGAGAGGAACTGTCTGATCTACTGCTAAGACAAAACTGGTTTTTTGTCTTCAAAAGGGCTATACTTTTCTCTCACAACTGACAAAGTGAGAAAACACCACCTCAGGTTGTGTCAGATTACATCTATTATCTTGGAAGGGAATATGGTGGGTCATTTCTGGCCATATGGCATCCTGTACTTGTTACAAGACTTAACACGAGGAAGTAGAAGTGTCCAGCATATCTGTACTTGCAGTGTACACTTACCTCTCAAAGTTGTTAAATTAATCCTCCCCTTCAGATTTTATACCTGTGCACCACACTGACCATACAACATTTGAAAAGGGTTCCGGAGTCCCTGGCTGAAAAACTGAACTTGAAAATGATTGTAGTTGAAAAATGACAGCACATCAAACAAAATCATTATGCCAAGACATCTGTAATGGCAAATTGTGTGGTGAAAGTGTTGCTGGAGCTCCAGCTGGCAGCTTTTTAGACCACAGGAATGGAGATAGTCTACACCAAGGCAAACAAAACGTTGCTTGACCTATGACTCAACACATATTAAAAATGAAATATCTCAAATGAGAAGGGTATGAGAAAGCATGAGGAGGACTATATGGGGTCCTCTCACACGAATCACAACTGAAGCCACCAGAAAAGTAGTTTTTATCAAAAAGTTTCTAGTAAGATTATAGATCACTGGGAAATTAGGCACATCACAAAAGACAGATCATAGAATCATAGAATCATAGAATCATAGAATGCTTAGGGTTGGAAGGGACCTCTAGAGATCATCTAGTCAAACCCCCCTGCATACGCAGGGACACCTAGAGCACGTGGCGCAGGACTGCATCCAAGCGGGTTTTGAAGATCTCCAGAGAAGGAGACTCCACAACCTCTCTGGGCAGCCTGTTCCAGTGCTCTGTCACCCTCACTGTTAAGAAATTTTTCCTTAAGTTCCTATGGAATTTTTGATGTTTCAGTTTCCGGCCATTTCCTCTAGTCCTATCAGTGGCCACCACTGAAAAGATAGATCCCAAGCAAACTTTTAATCTGTTAAATAAGAGCAAGATTTGAAAAAAATAAATTTAAAAAAAAAAATTAAAAAAGCATACCAGATGCGGCTGCGCGGTGGAGGTGGCAGAAGACGTATCTAAGATGACTTTAGTTAAATATTTAGAATAAAAAAATCCAGAATCATGGCTAAGGACATGAAGGAGGTACCATCTTCACAGCTGCTTATGAAAAACATGGTTCATATTACCACTTTACTATTTCTGCAGTTCTTTCTGCTATTGCCTACAATATCACTGCATGAGGATGAGCAGGTGGGATTTAAAACTGGAAACTACTCAGCATTCACACTGTGATGTGGAAGGATGTGAGCCTGGGTGTTAAGCCTGACCTGAGCTCAGTGTGAGACACAGCGGGAGCAAGGGCAGGGTGCTGAAGTCAGAACTGCCTCAGCCAAGCTGGAGCCAGGAGGATCATTCGTGTTGTTTCTTGCCTCACCTGGTGGAGGATTGTTAGTAGGAGATGAGTCAGAGAGGCTGTGCTTAAATATCTTTCCCT
>NW_010584739.1:626956-648289 GCF_000705375.1 Tinamus guttatus | reverse complement strand
GGCCTCCGCGGGCCTGCCGCTGCCTCCGCGAATTTCTGTCTGGCACGGACTTGTGAGCTTTTGGGAGCAAACTGAAACATGAACTTCCAGGGGGAGGGGGGCAGGAAGAGGGGTTTCACGATGCTTGCTTCTTAATGCTTGTGTGTCAATAGACTTTTTTTAAATTTTTTTTAAGGCATTCTGTTTCTGCATTCCCAGTCCCTCCTCGCAGAAATAACTTGGCCTGTCGCCTTCACTACACCATAGAGCAATGTATTTATCAAGTCGCTCAGAAAAGGAGATCCCGAAGATAAGTTGCAGTTTCAAAAGTTGGGCTTCGCCTGTTGTCCCCCCTCTCCCCTAGCCATGCACACAGTTTACCTACCTTTTTCAACATTACTTTCAGTAAGTAATAGCATCAATTTAGAAGCCTCAAAACCACACGCACCTATATTTCTCAGGAAATGAAAATTTAAGGGAGTTATCTGGGTTATGCTTATGCTTCCTTTCCCACCTATTAAGAAATGATGATGTGGCTTTACAAAGACTAAAACTATAAAGAAAATCTACAGGACATTTTTATTTTGTTTTGTTTTGCTTTGTTTTGGGGGAAGGAGGGGTGTATCATCCTGATCTAAAAAACTATCACACACATACACAAAACCTTCAGTCACAAGCATACACCTGTATGAGGTCCTCATGAAGACCCCGCAGTTTCAAAGGGTCTGCCTGTACTGATGAAGCTGGGGCTCCAGGACGTCACTACGACACCACAGTATCAGGGAGTTAATTTAAGAGAAGCAGGAGTAAATCCATAGGCAAAATATCAAGAAAAACTGCCTTGCATTTACTCTGCATAGTCGAGATTGGCTCAGCCCAAGGCTTCGGACAGGAACACACAACCTCTGCCTTTGGAAGAAGTACTCTATGTTCAGGCACTCTGGGGCTGGATAAAGCAAACTTTACAGCTGGGGCCAATTTCTGCTAAACTCAAGTGAAATTTAACATGTCATAGGAATTCCTGCATACATTCCATAATAAAAAGAGAGAAGGAAAATCTTCAAAAAATCTTATGTTAAAAACTTCATCAGAGAACTTCAAAATACAGTCATAAAATAAAGCCATGTTGTCCTTTTAAAAGTAATTTACCTACCCGTCTGCTAAACACATTTTACAAACAAATACTTAAGTATGTTAGGACAACTATTTTTTTAATTATTTCTCCATTATAAATTAACAAAAATACCGCACGTTGCCAGCTCTCTTACTGCATGTTTATCTGAGTTCACAATCTCCCAAACAATATAAATCTGGAAAAGAAAAGCAAATGTTGACCCCCCTCCTCTGAAAAACAAATACCAGAAATTTCTTGTAGCACATTACAAACCTATAGGAAACAGAAGAATCCAGTTAATTAGAGATAATTGCACTTACAAAGTGCCTGATTGCAAACAGTTCACAGTGCTTGTTTGTGTAAAAATGAAAGCAGGCTTCAAAATTCATCAACATTTTAATTAATTGAAGAGAGATCATATGGTGGCACTTCTCAAGATGGCTGATATGAAGAACCTCATAAAACTTTGTAATTGCCTCTTTTGGAGTGAGGTATCAGCAGATTTTAGACAACGAAGAATTACCAGTTGATAATAGTGAAAGCCATGGTGGACTAGACTAATAAGCAGGAAATGAGTAAATTTTCAATAGGGTTCCCTCTTTCGGTATTTAGACATAGTTAAACAATACTGCCCAGACAACCATAGAAATAATCATCAGGAGAGATATATGGCAAGAGGACAAAGTTGCATCATTACTGAACTCCCCACACGCTCTTCAACTCAACTGGACCTCATTGGGAAAGGACTGCAGGAAGCCAGAAATTTGCCTTTCATACTAAACTGTTGGCCTTCCAAACAAATACCGCAAAACTATAGCACTGCCAAAACAGCAAGCCAAGCAATGTAGGAGATCACAACTTCCAACAGTTAATGACTATCTGAAAAGAAATACCTAACTCCAAAACATAGTTCATGCACATGAACCATGAGACTGTTACATTTGGTAGGAATGGGGCTGTGCTCACACTCAAAGTGTCTGTTTTCCTGATCGACTGAACCAGGTCCTATTTGAATAGGTTGCAAGCTGCATCTCCACACACCTTTTTGATCACACACATGATGTGTTGTACACAGATCCTAAATTATCCAAATGGTTACAGGGGAAAAAAAAATCTATGGAACAAATTGGACTACAAAAGGAATTCCTTCCTCTAGTTCCCTGCATCCTGACTCGCTGGGGGCAATCAATTTACAAATCAGGTCAGTTAAAAAGTAAACTCAGAAGTTAAACGAAAGAGCACCACACAACTCATATGCACCACCACCACAAAACATCGAGACTTAAAATTTAAATGTTAAACAAATAAACAAATAAACAAAAAACAGCTATTTTTAATTTGGAGCAAAATGCAGTCCTATTGTGCTATTTAACAAGTGTAATAACCATGTCATGTTCTGAACACAGGACAAGGGAACCCTTACACTGTGAAAGGCATCATTTTGCTTTTGTGCCATTTAAACTCCTTAAACTATTCATATCACCTACCTATCTAGATTGCACTGTTCTGACTATCCATTTATTAATGCCCAACTAAGTCATTTCTGGTGAACAATTCTAACTACAACAAGCAAAGGGAAAATCCCATTTTAGAGAAGTGGGATTAACAAGAGTTTTCTGCTAATCCGAGATTCACTTACAGGCCGTAACTTATTTTGTGTTGCAATTTTTTCTGTAACCTAAAGAACTAATGACTTCTTCAAGAAACTAATCAAACTTTATTTTCGCACTTTCACCTCAGTCTTAAGATAACAGGCAGAATTCTGGAAGAATCTCAGTAGTTTTGCTCATCCTGTCTGTAGCCAGATTTTTTTTACTTCAGTTTTGAGACACTTATTATACAAAGCAATCATTAGGAGTGATGGACTGAAAGTTTAGTTGGAACAGCAGTATTCCATGCTTCAGATAAATCACTCGTTTTAACTAAATTAGAGTTCACAACAAGCACAGGAACATATAGACTAGCTAAAAAGAAAGTAGATATTCATAACTAAGGAGTGTGGCTGCAAAGAAAACATTTTCTTGTAAAGAAAATAGAGTCCAACCTATTGAGAGTCTACATACTCCCATCAAGTCAATTAGACCAGGTGGGAATTTGATTACATTTTCTTGAGTGTGTACTAAAAGCCATCTTTTTTTCCAATAGGATTAAATTCAGCCAGGAACATGCAGCTGAATGTATACTGCCATATCTTGAGAAAAAAGACAGCATGCCTGGAACAGGCATGCCCACTACTAAAAGCAGAGGATCATTAAGCTTTGAAAGATACAAGACAGTACCAACAAGCTGAGCACAGATACAGATTTTAAACAAATAGTTATCTCTGCAGAAATCAGGGAGACATGTGTGTATCCATATTAATGAACTGACACAAAATCTGCAACAATACAACAGTTATATTGATATAGGGGCAATAAGTCCCTAGGTATAAACTTCATAGTCCATAAACTTAAAGTTGGACTATTTAGTTGTTGGACATTTTCGTTTTTAACTCAGCCTCATTTAAAATCTATCCTTTTCCTCAAACCAATGAAGACACTTGGCCCAGATTGCACCTGTTGAATTTATTATGGTTCAGTTCCCAGTGATATAAATATCACTGCTTTTGGTGCTTTGGGGAAGCACTTCTTAATCAAAATCAATTCATTAGAAGATGTTCCATACCGGTAATTTGGTTTCTTCCTCCTGCCTGTTGCTTACAGGCACCTGAAATTTGCTCATCTCTCTCTCACAGCTCATCATTTATCAGAGAGAAAGCAGCTGGAGTTCAAGCCCTCCAAAATACTAAATATGAACAAGACATCATAGTCCTTTGCAGATCTTCGGGGTAAGTCTGATCACTCAAAGAACCAGATGTTTTGTTATCTCCAAATTAGGCACGGACTTCGTTTCGCACTGGGGAAGGGCTTCATCTTACCATCTATCATGTTTCTGGAATCCTTCCTCCTTCTCAGTCCAGACAGCAACAATCATCTTTCTGAGTCTGTTCACAACAGAATTTTTGTTATTGTATTGCATGTTTGGCAGGCATTTGTGGGAATGGGAAAGGGGAACAGTATTAACGGAGAGGATCAGAACCACACTCTCCCCTTGATTCGCCTGGTACTGATATGCATGAAATAGCATACAGCACATTTCTTTTATGGAAGCATAACCTCCCTGTGTATAATGATTCTGGATAAAACATACTCATTTAGCTTGAACAAAGCTCTTGAAAAATGAAGACATCTAAGTGTGGCACTAGAAAATCAAAAAGAGTTACATTCAGTAACTCTGTCAGACAAGTGTTCCTTGGAGTTCTGGATAGGGATTTTTTTCAACCCTTGCAAACACACTAGGGATCTAAATCATGGTGAATGCAAGTCTTCATCTATATGGGATTGTTTCCTCTTGATACAATCACAGCAGATGAAAACCAGATGCTGGGGTTCTGGCTTGATGGGATTTTGTTTTTAGGGATTTTTGCACAACAAAAGTCATTCAACTTAGGGGAGATTAAAAATGTTCTCTATCTCCCCAAGAGACTTAACAGAATAATATGTTGCATACTAGCAAAGACAACAGCACTGCCATATGTACAGTTCTTTGTGTTTTTACATGCAGTTGTTTATGTACATTAGATGGACATATATGCACCAGCATTTATGTACAGTATATATCCAGAAAAAAAAAGAGGTAAGATGTCTTCAAATAGGATGCTGGGTATCTTCAATATTTTACTCCTTTTTACATGTTCTGCAATATACAAAAAACTGTAAAACATTTGCTTTAAAAATTGAATCAGAGAGGTGTGAAATGTGAAACAATACAAGTAGCCTTCAAAAAGGATGCAGAAACAGTGCTTGTTCCACAACCTGTGCCCTGTATTCAGGCAAAGCACACATAGGATGGTTTCTGCATATACACCAAAAGTTGCTTAGAAGTATAAATACAGGCAGCAGAATGACAAAAACCATCAGCAGACTGGATTGCTACTGGTAAAGCCAATCTGTATGTTTACATACGTAATATTTTCATAAGGCCAATGCTGCAAGACTTCCTTTGATCCTTCCTTTGATAAGCTATTAACTCCAGAACCAAGATGTGGAGTATGGCCACAGTTCAGAAGTCAATCCATTTCCTCAGAGTTGCATCCGTTTCTGTATTGTCTTCATGTGCTTATTTGAAATTCAGCTTGCAACTTGACAGTTAAAGTGAATTCACTTTTCTGCCGAGGATCTTGTTGGCATCTTCCCTATCTAAGAGAAGGTAAGACTCACAAGCAGCCCCTACTTGTGCCGAAACATTTGAAGTGCCTCAAAATACTTTCTGAAATAAGGAGGCAGGATTAGGTGTCTTCACCTAGGGGCCAAGGGACTACTTTTTAATATTACAAACTGCTTAATACTTTATAGATAAGTTGTTTTAAATTCATTTTGCTGTCTTAGCAGGTATCAAGCTTGCTCTGCATAAGGACTATAAGTTATTATACAACAAGCACTGTGTGTTGTTAAGCACTGTATGTTGTACATACATAGCTCCTAGTGCTTTCATTAGCAAAATACACAGACTAAAGGCAGAAAGAGAAATGATCCAGGACCTGAGGAGGACAGATAATCAAAAATCAGAATTTTTAGATGCTGATGAGTTTGGCAGTAACATCCAAATAGATGGGCCTGAACATGATAGCAATGTCACGACAGAAGTGCTGGAGAACACGTGCTTGGTACCAGAGTGTTGTAACTAGCAGATAAGAAACAAAATGCAAACGAACTAGAGAAAAAAAAAATGCAGAAGAAGGACAGCAGCTTATGGAATAGTAAAGAATATCACCGCAAAGAAGATCATCACATTCAGGAATCCTCAAAAATTGCACTGGGTAGAGAGGTAGCAATACAAAGAAATCCTGAGTGGAAGAGGGACGGAGAAAAGGATCAATGAGGACTCTACCCTGAAACTTTCACAAGTCGTGTTTTTCCTACCTATCATGCAGCTGTAGTTGCACTGTTTCCTCCCCACTCCCATGTGTTTCAGAGCATCAACTACCTGGAAGCATTTATTCACTTAAAAACATAGTGAAATCTTAATTCTTTTAACGCTTTAGAACTCTGGTCTTCCAGATCAAATGGAAGACTTTCCGGTTGAGAATTCCCGCAATTGGAAATGCCCAATTCCGATACTGATCAGCTTCTGATCCTGCTGTCCAAGTTATAGAAAAAATACAAAATTACTTCATCGAAACGGGATGGTACTCAGGAAAACATCTATAACTATCGCTTACTAACTAAACATGGCAACAGCTAAAAGAATCAAGGCAGAATGAAAAATTTTGTATCATTTTATCACAAGAAGAGATAATATCAACTCTTTGGTTTTATATTTTAAACACTTGAGTAACATTGCAGTGGTAAAGTCTACCATAAGGTAGCAATGACCATATAAATGTAATGATATGCTTAGCTGTGTTACAGAAAAAAAAAAAGTCAGGATAAACTTTCTGCTACTGACACATACTAACTTTTTCTTCTTATAGGGAAATAAAACCTTTTTTTTTTTTTTCCGAAACAGCATATCACTACTTATTTTAGATAGCTTAATAGTTTTTAATTGCTGTCAACTAGCAACTAATTTACTGATAAAATGATCTCCTTTATTGTCAACTGACAATTAGTTCATCAATACTGCTAATAAACTGTCTCATTCTTTTTTACTGATCAACTTGCTTACATTCCAGTTGTTCTGTACCCTGATACACATTAATTGCCTGGGCTTGAAAACTTCTCTCACACAGATCCATGGGCAAGTAGGAATCTTTTTCAAGCAAGGATCATTAACTTTTAAGAAATTTGAGCTCGTACGTCAAATTTTATTTCTTATGCCATGAGAAAGGCTTCCCAAACAAAAAATAAATGAAATGGAGTCAGTTCAGACAGTACAGACCAACAGCTCCATGGCCCTGGGCTACTGCTTGCAGTTTTGTCTTCACTGACAACTAAGAGCTCTGTGACCAGAAGGGAGAACTCTCGTATTAGTTTCTTTTTTCTGCTTCTCTGGAAACCTTGAGATAAAGCTGAAAGCAGGAAAGATGGACTTAAAAATCAGAAGCAGAAAAACAACAATATATCATCTGGCTGAGGAAAGGCTAAAATAGTCACCATGACCCAAGAGTACTCATTTCTAAGACATTGAGAGTGACCGAAGGATAGGGGCAAAATCTCATCTTTTAAAGAGAGATATCAACCTGGACAAGAATGAATGATATAGCACATGAATTCCCGATACCGTGGTGTAGAAAAATACCCATCCTTTTTTCTTTCTCAGAATCTGAGTAAGATGTGCATGTTTCTCAGATAACAACTTTCACTTCACTTCAATAAATGGCTTAGTTGTGAAAACAGAAGAGAAAGAAAAAGGAAAATGGCTTAGGTTCAAATAAGATAATGCTAAAAAAGAAGCAGCATGTCTGTAAAGCACTCTTTCATATTGATATACAATCCTTTATTCTTTTCAAGAAATAAGGATACCAAACTTTTGCAAATCTTTAAAAATAACTAAAGCTTAAAAATTACTTAAATATCTTGCACGCAATATAGTCATATGTTTCTTTGCAAGCAGTTTTAACTGGGCAGTTCTGAAGCTGTACAAAACTGGAATGTGGGAGAGCATTATACTTGGCCTGGTCAGACTGACCCAGTCTTCTCCTCCACTGAACCTTCTAAAAAAACACCTATTGTGGAGAAGAAAGTTGAAAATAAAATTGCCTGACAAGATACTGGAACTGCTTAGAAATGCATTTTGTTGTCAAAATGTTTCAAAGTAAGTGATTTAATCGCCAGCAACAAACTAGTTTGACAAAATCATGCTGTTTTCTGAACACAGTACTAGAAAGATATTTAAGAAACCTCCTTTATTTGGGAAAGAAAAAAACACCTGAAGTTTCACATAATGAGAGAAAAGCATTTATTTCCTTACCAGACACATTTAAAATTAGGTTTCACTGTAGAACTACAGCATTATCATAGATATATCCATCCTCCCCCATTTTATCCAGTTAAACATGTCTTTAAAGGAGATCCATTTCCCACTATTGCAGCTTAAGTAAAACACTAATAAATATTCCATGAAAGTAAGAGTTTTAATGTACAGCAGCAGCTATTCATGCAACTCTCATAAAAATATGGTCTCATAATTCAACAAAGACCAAAATAAGAATGCATTCTGACAATACCATAATCTATCGTTAGCATTAAATGCTCAGTCATAAGACTTTAATTGCGACAAGATTTGAAGTTCTGAGACTAAAGACTGGCAAAGTCTTCATTCAGCAGGCATGGACAAGGAGCACATATTTTATACATGCTGGTGCGTATAAGTCATTATTTGCTAGCCTAGATGTGATCACGCAAAGTAAAACTTTGCACATAACCAGAAGACTGCATTTCTCTTTCTGCATTTACCTAGGAAAATTTATATATATTCATATATATATATGAATATATAAACACACACACACAGAGGATGTGAAGAAAGGAATGCTGCTTTTTCCTTTATGTTTTTTTCCTGACCAAATGCCAGTCGTATTTTTTCTTTCCTTTTGAAAGTAAGGAACTGAAAACAGCACTGCAGTCAAATAGAACTTAGCCAGGCACAATGCAGAGACTCGTATTTGTTAAGTTCTGAACCATGACAAAAAATTGCAAAAAGACAGTATGACAACAAGAAGGCTCCTTTTCAGATAGAGACAATAGATACTTCACAATACTGTGAAGTGAAGCAGGTTAAGTATATAATTACTAGACATGCAAAGGTACAGTTCTGAAATACCCTATCCCAAAGCTTAAAACAAACATATACACACAGATGTCGAGAACCCATCATGAGGTGATGCACTTAAAATAGTAATATCTGTTTACAAATTCAAGTTGCTGCTTGGTGGAAACTTGATTTCTGTAACATGTCCCCAAGATACAATCTAATACTAAAATGTATCCTGCGGTAGGTCTACTTTCCAATTACTAGAAGTAAGCATACAAGGTATATAATTAGTTATGACACTGGGACAGGCATACATGTTTCAACACACACAGAGCTCTGAACAAACTTTTTGGCAGTATATGACAGAAGACTTAAATTGAAAGCTCAAAGGCAGGGTATACTGCATTATATATATACATATATATAAAAAAAAAACTCTAACTTGAAAAGTTCTCACACCAAATGATTTTTAGATGTATAAGCATATTCTACTTAAACACCCTTCATAAGCTGGAGAGAGAAAATATTGCCCTGAAGCATTAAAATGGGCTATATTACATATTAAGAAAAAGAAACTCAATCCTTTGAATGGTTTCTTTTCTTTCAGTGAAAGGGTGTCATTCTTCCCTAAAGACTACATTACGACAAAACATTTATATAAATCAAAGGAGACTTCTTTAATGACTCTGGGCATGGGATCTTAAATCTGGGATGAAACACCAAATTCTATCAATTCTAAAATAAATTAGGCAAGGATTATACAAGTAGTACTTATCTTGGCGATAGAAGAAAAAGAATGTTTAGTGTCAAAGACATATCATCAACATCCCTTAAACCTACTGAAACCCTTGAAAGCCCCTTTAGGACTAAATTCAGAATAAGTCAACTCTAAGCACCTCAATTAGGTATCTAGTTTCTAAACATTTTCATTTAAGCCAACCAGACACCAAACGAGATATAATGGGAATGTCCATAAGGATTAAACTTATGGAGTAGACTCCAACTAACTTAAATAAGCTAGCGTAGATGTCTGAAAGGGTCTTCTTGTTCTGTTAAAAAAAAAAATCCAAGCACACACATTTTGAGGGCAGCTATCTTGAAATGCATGCCTTAAGTTAAAATAATGATAATAAATTCACTTCTCCAGTCTGAGATTCATGAAGCTGATATCTTCATGAGGCATAGTAGTATGCTTAACATTTTTCAAGTGTTTAAAAAACAGTTCACATGTTTCTGACCTGCAATCAAATCAGATACTTCAGTTTTGGTATCTACTTTGTAACAATCATGGCATAAAATTTTAATTAAACTCCCTTAGATCAAATTAAAAAAAAAAAAAAAAAGCCTATATTGCCTTCCCAAAATGAGTATGGCAATGAACCTCCCAATCTAAACGGCTACTTCCATCAACTAAGATAAAGTTATTTAGTGAGATGAGATGATGTAGCATTGTTGGCAGAAATATATCTTCTGTCAGCATATACCGTGTCCCATCTAGACAAAGCCTGACAATAACCTTTTTTTCCCCCTTCAGATATGTAACAAAAAGCATGGCCTGTGCCTGTGGTTTCACACACCATGCTTGTATGAGGGAAGAAATAAAATTTCCAAAGACTGGGCTTCCCATGAAGAACACATAGCACCAGCTGCCTCTTCCCTTTTAACCTGATTTTTTTTTTAAACAACTGGCAACACATCCTACATGGTAGTTCATGGGAGTGACGATCGCCCATTTAAGGCTTCCTCAATTAAAACTACTGCTTTTTAACACCACCCCAGAAGTTTACACAGACTACAGATTAAAAAGCAGCATGTCTAAATCCCTATGTAGTAGCTGGGTGAGCTGCATTCAGTGCTAGTTCAGTTTATAAACATAGCAGGAACTGGAACAACCTAATCTTGGGGAAGGAAGAAACACAGCTGACAGCATCTGAGGACACCTCCAAAAACATCAACCAGTGTTAGTGTTGTCTAAACCAGACTTTTTTTTCAAAAACTAGACTCCTACTTACCTTAGTCTTGCAAATAAACAAAAACTCTACATATAGAAAATAAGCTTCAAACAAAAGAGGAGGCAAGACAGGATCTTGCATCCTTTGCGAGCATTTATCCTGCATGCAAAAGGTATGGGTTAATTTCAAGTGCTGTAAATAAGTAATAGTGTAACATTAATATAAATAAATACAGTGATACCATAATTCAGTGCACTCAAGGGAACAGTCTACCTCAGAACAATCAACAGTCATACGGGGCTCCTTGTGCACGTGGAATTGATCACCCAGATCTAGATTTTGTTTTGTTTAAGGCAGGTTTGTATTCTGAGAACAACTGAGTACACCCTAGTACTACATTACTACCTGTATTCCTGCCCTTGACAGTGAAGGAATATGTGGCTACACGCTACAGGTAAGAGTACTCAGCAGATAGCACATTTACAGTTATGTATTCACGTGTTTCTCACTCTGCACTGCCACTTGCAAATAAGACTTCCCTCCTTCCAGGACTTACCAGTCAGTATTCTGAAAGGATGTTTGGACTTCTTTTCCAGACAATGCTTTTTTTTTTTTTTTCAGTTTTATGAGGTTTTGGATAACTAGCATAGTGACTCAGACACTATTCATGCAGTGGCTGTCTGTAGCATGAGACATTATAAAAAAGTCTTGATTTTTTGTCATGATTCAAGTTCCCATGATCCCTTCAGAGCAACGTGTTAATACCACTACCCAGCCATTTTCCACCTCTGGCAACTAAGGCCGGACACTGAGCGCATGAAAGCCAATGGCAAAACGCCCGTGTGCTGTCAGAAGGCAACTGCATGAGCAGGGACAGCATCAGGTGGTCAGGAGGCCGAAGCACAACACATCGGCTAGCCTGCAGCACGTGCTGCAGCTTTCCCCACACTGAACGTGGACTAAACTGCATACAAAGCAAACTATGGGACAAGCTGTAAATCCTCACTATAGAGTACCTTGCAGTAACACCCTTAGGTATCTACGCTCGTAAGGATTAGGAACTTTCAAAGTACAACCCTTTTTTTTCTTTTTTTTTTTGGAGGTCAGTGTGTGCCATTAACTGCCTTGATGAGGGAAGATCCATTCCACCGGCTCATTTCAAATAAACTTCAGATTAAGTCAGTTTACTCCCTCCCCACCCCAAACTGCCACATACCATCCCCTCTTTCTAGTTAAGAAATCTCCTAGAGTACGATCTGACAGCGGCCTACGATTCGTGTTTGTAAAACATTTTCCTGACACCCTGGGATGAAATTTCAATACACTAGTTCTCTAAGAGTTTTTTAACTCTCACTGGCCATCTGCTAGCATAGTGCAAACCCTCGAACAAACAAACAGAAATGCCCAGGACTTCCACATAAAGCTGTATAATGGCTGTGACGCACAGGCCTCGGCCGTGCCGGCAGCGTGCCTGCCCGGGGCGCTCCGCCATTCCGCACACCTCGCTCAGCTGCAGGCCGCGCCGCCATCACACAGATGGCACCAAATGAAGCTCTCTACTAAACACAGTGCCATTTCTACTGACCTACCATCAACCTTCACATAACTTCAGAAGTTTTCCACACTTTTTCCTATCCCATCACTGCATTCTGAGAACACCTAATAATTCCTCTTGTTTTATAGGTAGCTTCAGGTATATATAGTCATTTTCCAAGACTATCAGTAGACTAACAATGTGTTCCTCTAGTTCACACAGTCTTGAGGGTTATTTTACAGCAAGTACAGAGATACTTTCTCTAATATAAAAAAGATTAGTTGAGCCTATATATTGTGCAAACATTACCATGATAGTATAATCACAATATACTTCAATGTACATTAAAGGAGCAATAGAATGAAAGATAAATGGATTGAATAACCTGTCATGCAAAGCAGCAAAAGGCCAGCCCATTTCTGGTCAATCTTTTCTAATGTATGAACAAAAGCACAGCATCAGCTGCACCTTCCATACAATATTGTCAGCATTAAGGGAAGTCACTCTGTCTTCTAAAAGAACGGGAGATTCCTTATTAGGAGGAAAAGCAAGTTTTTAAATCATAGTGATTCTTCTATAACTCAAGTCCTACAGACCTTTCCCAAGCAATATACCCAGAAGAGCAGTCATATTCATCTTTAGTTCCCAGAATCAGAGAGATATCACAGACTTTGTTGTTAGCAGCTCTCATTAACATTACTGTAATGTATTTATAAGACACAGGTTCCAATAATAGCTTTGATTTCAATAATGTTTACAGGACCTAATTCAAATCACAGAACAAAATAACTTAATATACTTCTCAATGGAAATAGCATGGAGGGGGCGCTTTGAGAAAGAGGCTTTACAATATACAGAACTAGTAGATAAAACACAAAAGACAAAAAGCAGACACCAAATATTTCCTAAAATGTTCTCCTAAAATTAAAAAGGAAGAGATAGTATTTTGTTTCCTTCTAGTCGTATGCTTATTTTCACATTTTAAGATTGATTAATGTCTTACTTTTAGTCAAGAACCAGAATCATCCCCAAAGCCTTCCACACTTTCTAGAAAATACATATATGCACCTAGACATACCTACAGATATAAATATGTAGGCACAATATTATATGCATATGTAAATATACATACACACCGACCAGAAAAAGGTGCTGCAGAATTTCTAGAAAAGCTTTTCCTTATCCCCGTAATGCATAGCTCACTTGGTCATATATGCCACTGATGTATTAAAAAAAAATGCTAAATTAAAATCTTAACAAAAGGAACATATATATTTTGCACTTATTACAGAATTAAATATGTGTTACTTCGTTGCAAATTTATTATTACAAGGGCAGTAAACCACCTCTAAAATACCTTAATTTTAAAGTTGAAGTCTGGAGGTGGGTAGTTGTATCATACCCTGTCCACTAGGCTTGAGAACCTGACAATGAGGACATGAGCAGGTCTCCTGAGTCCATCACTTCAGCCCAGTTTTTGCATTGCAGCTTTCCCCACCCGTGATTAGGCTCTGCTAGGCTCTGGCAATGCCTCCATGAGAAGGGGACCCTCGGCACTTGACAGCGTGGTGACTGCAACAGCCTGTGTGTGGCTCCTCGGGTCCATCTAGCCTGCTCACACAGCCTGTGTGTGGCCCGGGGACTTCTAAGCGCTGCACAAAACTCACACGTTAGCCAGCACTCATCCCATCACGCTACCCACGACCTCAGAATCATTTAGCAGCAACTGTGGTACGAAACCCCTCGAAGAGGTGAGATGAGAGACATGATGGCTGTGCAGAGTAGGACAGTCCCTCTTGCCTCGCTGCTGTGCTGACTAGAGAGACCTAATCCTACTTCAATCTCTCGCTCAGAATCACCCACCTCCTTCTGTGCCAACACCAGCACCACAAAGGGTTTTTTTTTTCTTTTAATGAAGGGAAAGTACTCACAAAAGCTAACTGTAGAAGGTACTGAGCTTATTGCCATTTCCTGATCCCCAAGTCCAAACAACGGACCACGATCAACAAGGCAGCTCGCTCCCATCACTGCTGCCCTCTCTGCCAACAGCACTGCAGCCAGCAACGAAAAGAAAGGATGCCTTCCTGCATCGCTCTGAAAGCCCACTCAGCATGGGAAGAACTTTCTTGCTTATGGCATAATCATTTCATATCATAAATCATTTAAATATTAGCTGATAAGCAAGATTCACAGTTGATACGCAAAGCAGTGCAAGTTACATGTAGATAAGAGCAGTAGGAATGTAACTTACACTCTGAAGGCAAAAGTTTAAAAAGTGCAATTTAAATAGATATTTTTAAATTGCACATCTCTTATGTGCGATTGCTTAATGTTTCTGCTTAACTTTTTCGCAGACTGTCTTACCATATGAATTATATCAGCTTAAATTCCTGTAGAAGCCTCCAGTAACATAACTTATGCAATTTCACATACTGCTTTTTAGTACTTGCACAAAAGTGTGGAGAAAATACAAATGTCAGTTTGTGTACTTAAGAATAAAAATTCCTTAGCCTCTTTAAATTGCTTATATAATCACTCACTGAACTGTCTCACAGTATCATTTATTTCGATCAGACGTATTGCTTGGTATAATAAGAAACAGGGAGTCCTCAAAAACACAAACAAACAAACAAAAGCTGGTAACCAAAATATGGTCATGACCTACCACAATACTAGCAGAAAGTTTTTACTACTTCAAGTTTTATCAATCCTTAGCACTTTCAGTGAAGCTGCAAAATTTTCCAGTGTTCTTTCTAGAATTCTGCCCAGAATCTCATTCTGGAAAGTTGGGTAACATCAGGAGGCTTTTAGAAACATGTAACTGGCATCAAATCAGTATAAAAAAATATTGCCTAACTGTAATGTAGACTGTATGTTACGGTACAGAATAATGATAACAGTTTAAAACTTACAAATATGTCATAAGCTCATTTGATTAGTTTTAGGACCATACTGGTTGCTTTCACAGAAAGGTGAATAATTTATTCACAGAAGGGTGAATAAAACACACAGTGCTACACAAAGTCTGTAGAGACAGGACAGCAACAATCCTACCAAAAAAAACTGCAAAAGTAGTTAGACAGCAGTAAGAATTGGTATGTACTAATGATAAAAGCAAAAAAAAAAAAAAGATTTTTTGTTTGAAAATGGCACTAATAAGGGCTTTCAAATTAGTTTATCTTACCTTTATTATGTTTCAATTCAATTTCAGAGTAGATTTAATGCAAAAATCACCAGGCGAGTTGCAGTTAAAAGAAGCGGTTCATCATGCTAAGCACATCCTTCTAAATGTCAAATGCTACATTTCAACATGAAAATTTATTTGATTCCTAACTGGCCCTTTCATCTTTGATTTGGAAACCATGTATTAAGTTTTAGATTCATCAAAGCTAATATCAGTCTAGTAATGAAAGGATGTTTAAAACTAAGCAGGCAAAACTACATTTGTTCCAGCTCATGTCTGAAGATTTTTGTTCCATTTAAATATTTCTCTAATTCACTCACAAAATTAGCATCTTTTTTTAAAAAAAAAAAATTTGAAGAAACATGAAATTCACCATCAGAAGTACAAATGTTTCCAAAGTTTGCATGGGAAGAATAAAAAGATTATTTTTGTTGAATTTTCTCTCAAACACTTATTTCTGTTATCATATTGCTGGTCACTTTGCTCTCAGTGTTCTAATCTAAAGCAAAATCATGCAGCCATGCTTCACTTTTCTTCTACTGGAATTGTCAAGAAACAGAAAGCTAAGAATCCCTGTTTGTAACTGAGGGTCATTGATACTTTTCAAAGAGTGCATCTAAACAGTGCATCCGGTAACAGGAAATTTTAAGAATTAAGATTTCAGAGAGAATCAGAGAGAATCAGAGAATGGTTGAGGTTGGAAGGGACCTCTAGAGATCACCTAGTCCAACCCCCTGCTCCAGCAGGGACGCCCAGAGCACGTGGCACAGGGTGGCATCCAGGCGGGTTTGGAAGATCTCCAGAGAAGGAGACTCCACAGCCTCTCTGGGCAGCCTGTGCCAGGGCTCTGTCACCCTCACAGGAAAGAAGTTCTTCCTCACATGGAGGTGGAACTGCCTGTGTTTTAATTTACACCCATTGCCCCTTGTCCTGTCACCGGCCACCACGGAAAAAAGTTTGGCCCCATCCTCTTTACATTCTCCCCTTAGGTACTTGTACGTGTTGATCAGATCTCCTCTGAGTCTTCTCTTCTCCAGACTAAACAGGCCCAGCTCGCTTAGTCTTTCCTCATACAACAGATGCTCCAGTCCCGTAACCATCTTCGTGGCTCTACGCTGGACACTCTCTAGAAGCTCCACGTCCTGGGGAACCCAGACCTGCACCCAATACTCCAGGTGTGGCCTCACCAGAGCTGAGCAGAGGGGCAGATCCCCTCCCTTGACCTGCTGGCAACGCTCCTCCTCATGCAGGCCAGGATCCCATTGGCCTTCTTGGCCACAAGGGCAGTTATCATCTCCTTAGCCTACCGCATACACAGTGCTGAAGAGGTGACTAGATTTTATGAAAGAGGTGTGAGTTCTGCACATCCCCAAACTAACTCCACTGCTTTCAGTAGTTTCATTCCCAGTTTTAACTGAGGTAAATAGGACCAATAGAGCAGATGAGATCTGTTCAATCATAATTTAACCTTGAGCCTAGGACAAAAATAAGGCTATTTTTGTTTCAACCTAAATGTATTTATGGAGTATTTAAATCTTCTATGAAGTAATGCATCACATTGTTGTAATACTACTGATAAAAATGTGATTAAGATGTATTCTGAGAGGTTAGCTACAGAGATGTGAGGAATAAGCATTCATTTTTTTCCCTATATGAGAAGCTCAGGGTTCAATTTGATTGGTAAATGGGGTATGTAAGATGAGCCTCACAGGAACTTTGAAAGCAAAATGTAAGTGAATCTCTATTCCCCTGGACCAAAGAGGGGATGTGCCTCAGCAGAATGACAAATCAGCCTCTTAATTAATAATCATGCCTCTTTGTACTGTTTAGGGTGCCAAAGATACGAGAAACTACTTAGATGCACCTCAGTGTTCCCAGACAAATTTACTGCTCAGGCAAAAGCCAATAATGTCAATGCTTTTACAAGACCTGAAGTGAATATGGAGTTTTCCTAATATGCGTATTTTTAAAGACACTGTAAAGCATGTAAAGCATTTTTCAGGTAATCTGTAAGGGTTACAGTTTCTGATGTCAGGCAGAAATGAGGAAACAGAAAAAAAAAAAAACACAGTCGTACAGTTTATTTTGAAGAGCTACTTCAAATACACCTTATCACTGACAGCCTAGAAAAGAAAGTCAATACATTTCTCAGTCATAGAAAACATTTTTTTTTTTCCGGCCAATGGAACTTAAACGAAACTGATGTGATTGACAAGTACCTCACAAGCAAGCCTTGGCAACACTTAATGTAAGCCCATCTCTTTGGCCTTTTAAGAAAAATTCCTTCGCAAGTGTTTGTCTTTGCAATAACTCCTCCAAAGCTCATTAGTGCCAGCCTTGGTCTATCCCCCGTGTTGTGCATTTATCCCTGGGATGCATTATCAACATGTGGCACATGTCCTTGACATGCACAGAAGAGTTGCACCCCAGGACAGCAGCATGCATGACAATAGTGTTGACTCTTACTCCTTTACGGTTGCTGGGATGTAACCGAGAAATCTAATAACTGTGACAGTAGGCCTTTAGGTTTTTCCTTGCCTTTCCAGACAGTGAAGCTGCACAGACACTAATGAAAGGTTAAATGAATAGGAATAGCTGACAAGAGGTACAATAAAGAGGGGGCTTGGTAATCCACAGACACTGAGCAGAGATCCTTGGCTCAAGCAGAGAAAGGACAGCACATCGTCGAGTCACAATATTTAAAACAGCTTGCTATACACAGAGGCTTTTGTGTCTGGGTACATGTCTGGCTTTGGAAGAAAAAAAGATACTGAAAAGAAATTTCAGCATGAGGCACTTCGGCAAATGTCAGGTCACAATAAGGGAAAAATGTTTTTTGTTTGCTGTTACATCTTTGTACTGAACATTAAAAAGCATTGACTAAAAATACCAATCACAAGTTTGAAACTAATACATATTTGACAAGTATGATAAAGCTGCAACACCAATTCAGTGTGATTCCAACCGACAGTGTGACGGGTGCTGTACAAGCACTCAGTTTCATTTCAGCTGATAACTGTTCATACTGTGCACTGCAAACTGTCTGAGACTTTCTCCACGGCCAAGGAACTCTAACAGGCCTCGTTTCTTATGTTTCATATGCAGCGAAACATAGACCTCAGCAATCATAATACTTTGGAAAAACACAGCTAAACTTCCAGATAGTGCATCAGATCACAGTGACTTAAAAACTTTTTAATCATCAGTTACAGATTTTCATTTCTTGTTTTCTCATGATCTGTGAAAAAGTGTTGCATTCTATCTTTAATAATTAAAGAATAATCACGTATCACTTATATGTTCTAAAACAGGTTTTAGCTCTAGCTTTTTACTATTTTCTAATAAAACCAAATTAAATAGTAGAACATTCTTCTAACTCCATGAAAAAATTTTGAACACAGAAAAATCAAAAAAAAAAACAAAAAAAGACCTCTCTCTCTGTTACTTCAGTAACAAATCAGAAACAAATCCGATTAAGTTATCTGAATTTGTGGTTTGTTACTTAAAGTATTCCAGCAGAGAACTGCTGAAATAGATTTGACAGATGAAAAGAATCCTCCCTCAGTAACCTTGATTTACCTGGAATAAGAAAAAAGTATTTGTCTGCCCATGCATCTAGAGTATAAAATATACATATTTATAACATGTGGTGAGAGTACTATGAAAAGATTCTAAAATGAGGGAACCTCTTTGAACAACCACACTAAATTGCAGCAGAACTCCTGAGTATACTAAGATTCTAATAATCAACAAATAAAGGCTTTTACTAGAAGGAAACTAATGAGAGCTACTGTGAAAGAGATAAAGGAGGCAAATCTGGCAGTTTATCTCACTGGATTATATCATTTACTTAAATGGTAAGTAAGTTTGTCCAAACTAATGCCTGTAAAACCTACCATATAACTATTAAGCAGCAATTATGATCAATGCATTTTTAGAACAAATAAGTCAGAATTTAGGTGGGATGAAACTGACATAGAGTATGAGGTTTAAACAAAAGCTTTTTATTAAGCTACATTAAACGCTATTGCTCTAAATAAGGCAAGAATTCATGAAAAGATTAGGAAGTAATCTGTATTTCCAAAATGACACATATATTCCATTTGTGCTTTATATTTTACAGGGAGCTTTTTCTATTTCCAGGCATGTGCAATTTCTTCCCAACACATATCATTGGTGTTCATTAAATCAAAAGAACCATGCCAACCCACAGACTGAAAATCAGAAGTCTTTCACTAAAAAACATTCAGTGGAAAGAAAAAAAAAAAAAGACTTCAACTTCTGATATTGTACAGTGTGCAGAAGGAGAAGGGGCATTGCGAGAAACTCCTATTTTGAGGGGGGGGAAGATCAAGTTTTGTTTTTATATAAAACCTAATCAGTCTTAAAACATTTTAGGTGGAGTTGTAATTACTTTGTTGTTGAGGATTTTTGTTTTAAATTGCTGAGAGCCAGAGTCAGCTGCAAATCCCACTTACATATATGAACATCTAACATAAAACAAACCATCTCAAGGCCTAAACTCTAGATCTTTGACTCTGAAAAGAAGTTAGTCATCGCCATTCCCTTATTCAAAATATTTTCCCTCTTTTTACCTTAGGCATGTCTAATAAAATCATGAAGCTCCCTCTAGCTCTGCAGAGCTAGATGACCAATGATCCTTTACAGCTCCTTCCCATTTTCAAAAGCAATAATGAGAGAGACAGAGAGCAGTATTTTTCTTACATAATAAGCGTTCTTGTTTTCATTCAACGGTGTTTTCAATTCTACAACTTCCAAGGACATGGGTAATATGTGAAAACATCTGCTATGAAATACATAAAGTTAAATACTGCCTATTGCTGTGCAGCAAACTAAAGACCCTCTTAATCATTTCCAACTTACACTTTATTTACAGAAATCTAGCTTGAAATCTTACATTGTTTGACAAGCTAGCCATCTCTGTATTTAAACACACACACACACAACTTTTCAATTACAAAGTGCAAAATTAAAGAAAAAAAAAAGTAATAACATAACCCTATTTAGAACCCAGATTTCAAATATAGCGTATCTTAGTTCAAAAACAGTTTGTTTGTGCACACCAGTATTACAGAAAACTAGTAATGCCAGTGGTAATTTGCTGACTGTATTTTCACCTACCATAATATTTACACATACCATTTGTAATGGCTTTTATTGTTTAATCTCCCCTGCATTTCAGTATTGGATACTATGGAATTACAGTTATTTAGCAGGCTATAAATAATGTAGTTGGCATGTGCAATTGATATTTAAAATGTCTTACAACAACTGTAAAAGCCTCATTACAGACTAGCAAATCATTTCTAACAAGCAAGTTCAACTGACAAATACCAAAGCAAACCTGCAGTCTACGCTGCAAGCATGTTTGTTTTATTTAAAGGATACACATTTAATACAGTGTGCAATGGACCATCCAGGCAAATTATAAAGAAAGTAAGTGAACTTCCAAAGTAATACGTCTATTTCGAAGTCTTTTAAAATAAAACTAAAGGGGAAAAAAAGAAGCTCAGTTTAAACAACAACAGTAAGAGTAGCTTGCTCTCCCCTCCCCCCCACCCCCCTTTATGAGCCAGTGTCCAATTTCTTCTTTTCTGAACAGCTGTATTATACAACTTAAGTTGCTCTGCTAATTTCAGTCCCACAAGGACTAACTTGGAAGGCAAAAAAATACTAGAAAAGATCAATTTGCTGGGAAAGATCAAATGAGAAAACTGTGGGGACAGCACCGGGTCAGAGTGTGAAGAACTAAGCAGACCTGTTCTTCATTAACTTAAGCTCTCCCGGGACGTCACACACTACCTGTCCATGGGCT
>NW_010584739.1:577929-622996 GCF_000705375.1 Tinamus guttatus | reverse complement strand
CAGCCCCGTGCCCCTGGACCGCGGGCGGTGCCGGAGGTGCCGTGTGTCGCCCCTCGCGCGAGGGCGCTGCGAGGGAGGCGCTCCGGCCCCTGCGCCCCCGGCTTGTGTGGGCACTGGGCTCTCAAAGTTCTCTGCCTTCAGTTATAGGGGTGCCAACCACGAGGTAACAAAGTGCAGACGGAATAAAAAAGTGCACAGCAATACGACTTTTTTTTTCTCCCCAAATAAAAGCCCATGTGTGTCTTCAGACACTCAAAATGCTCAAAACACAAACACTGTATATTGAGACGTTTTCCTCCTGCCCTCCATAGCTGTAACTGGCCTCCCTGGTGAGCCAGGGAGATGGGTCAAGCAACTGGCAGGTATTTGGGACTTTTGCCTTTACTTGCATCTACTCTGGATCAAAAATGCTAATAAACTCCAAATAATGAACACCACGTCCCTGTGAATTAGCCAAGTTACCAGATTTTCCACCACATTTGCTCTATTCTTTACACATCTCCTGTGCCTGTCAGAAGAGGGTCTATCAACCCAAAACAGATTTTCACAGAAGGCGTGAAATAAAAGACATATTTCTACGAGGTGTATCTCAAGGTTATCTGCTTTTCTATGGAAATTTCGTATTGTTTTCTAAATATTAGATACCATCATTAAGCATAACACAAGATCAGCTTATGAGCTGATCCATCATTAGGCATAACACAGATCAGCTTATGAGCAGGATTTGCAGAGCCCTCACTTCTGTGGGGTTAGTTTCAATCCTTGAGTGGTAGAAAGCATGTTTCAGACTCTGACAACAATTCAAGAGGATTTTGCATTTTTTATACAACAGAACCATAACCAAGTAACATTTTGAGTAATTTAAGGTCATTCTAAAGTTTCACAGGGCTAATTAAGCCATGACCTGGTGCGTTTTCTATCAGAGGGGAGAGATAAGGAAAAAACTAGTTAATTATTTCAGAGTCACATTTTATTTCACATAAAAACACTTTTGTCCTTTTGAACCAACCATGGGCCAAGAACTTGCCAAAAAATTGTGTTCGCACAGCCCCCTAGTGGCTAAAGCCTTGACAAGTTCACATGCTTGTGTCTTCAGATGGAGGAGGTTCCAAAATAGCTTGATCCAGATCACTAATAAAATGTCATAACTTCAGTTCACAAGAGGCATGGTCACTTGCCTATTCCATATGCATTACCAGGTTAAATTTTAACTGTGCTTCTTCTCACAGAGGAGAATCGAGGCTATGAAGAGTTACAGCCTTCTGAAGGCAAAGGCTTACAGCAGGCATGTGGTCATACAAATACATTTAAACCCAATTTTCCCTAACATTTTGGAAAAGTGAGTTTAACTGAGGGTAGACATGTGTTGGAGATATGCCCACACTTGTTAAACCAGTAAAACAGTGAAAATAACTTAGATCACATGCTAAAGAGTTTGATCTAAATTCTGATCCATTGCTTCAGATAAAGCAGCTTTTAAGTGAAACAAAATTATAGCTTCCAGTTATTTTATTTGTAAAGATTTTAAGGCATTGGATGTGAAAACTAGTAATACTTCATGTAGAAAGTAATTCCTTGGTTACTTTGCTTGAAATTTAATGCAGCTTTTTTAAATCTCTTTTTTTTTCTCCCACCTGTCAATAAGCCAGTGGCTTTTGTATTGACAGTATATTACAGTATCTCAAAAGCTGCTGAGTAGGTAAAATAGCTGCAGGCAAATTGGCTGTTGGAAGTTCTGATACATGGGTTGGCAGAATGGGATTACAGGATAAACACTGTGTGATAAGATATTTCTGCTTAAAAGATCAGCAGCAAAGGAGCTAACTAGTGACGTTTTAATATACATCATCATTAGACTTCAGTCGGAACAAAAACCAAGCTGTTTGGAAAGTCTGCATCTTTCAGAATCGTGCTTTCAGTCGCATGGACAACCGAGTTTTAATTTCATATTCTGTTCTTACTTTCAAAATTGTTATGTGGTATATTCTGGGATACACTGGGTACTCAAATGTTCTTATTCTTGATGTCATTTTTTATATTATCGTACTGTCTGTGAGTTCAGCAAACATCATGTATACCAGAGGAAATGAAAAATATTCTTACTTGTATATCAGGGAGCATCTTAAAACACAGATATTGTACAGGTGCTTCCATGCTGTGTCACAGAATAGTCTCATGAGTTCTCAGTGTGTGCAATTATCCAACATTTTGGAGATCATATATGGGAATTCAGAGAGTAGAGTCAAAGTCTAAACTTGTCTTAGCTTTTGGGTTAATGATACATGCTACCCAAGGGAGGAGTATCTACAATTTCAATCTTACCAATAGGAATACAATATCTACCATCTACACTGTATTTCTTCGCTGTAGATTTCCCTCAAAACCAGTTATAACCATTTAGAGGATTATAGCCTTGCAGCCACACACAGACCTCTAATCTCTCCAGCTTGTTTCCCATGGTGCACGTGTTAGCATAGCGGTACTTGACACCCAGGCCTCCTCAGTTCCCAGAGAAAGTGTCAGAGCTCCTCCATAACACCACGCTCTTGATACTTCTTTATTTTTGTATGTACATTTGCAGTGGACTCTCTTTTGTTGTGTTTTGTTTATTTTGAAGTCATTTTCACATCACCTTGAACTATTTGCCTTTTAAATCTCATTCATTCACTTGGCTGTGGGTATCCATCTCTGTTCCCTTCTCTTCCATCCCAAGATGGCATGGTCTGTGGGTCAAAGACAGAATTAAATTTTCAAATTAAAAGCAAATTAAAAGACTTGGAGAATGCATGTGTAGCTACTTCCTTCAGGTCCACACGTCTGTGCTATTCTCATGGATATGGATGCTGTTAGGTAATAGTATCTTCTGAGAGGCCCTTCCCTGTCAGTATTTTAGGTGTCCATGGGACCACAACTCCTCACATTTACTTACGAAAGTTAGGTAGCAGCTGTGCGCCTACTTTTTTGAAGAACTCAAAGGCTTTTTTTAAGTAGTCATTAGTCTGAGATTTACTAGTGTGAACACAGTTGTTTGAATAAATATTTTCCTGCACTCGAATGCTCCGCAGATAGGAGCACTGATATATTGTAGTTTTGAGATACAGTTAATGAGTAGGAACTGCAGCTCAAGGATGGGGTGGAAGTACAGGCCACCTAAATTGTGAAGCCTCTGGACTGTGATATTTCTCTGCTATCCTGATCTTCCTTCTTACTGAGCCCGTGGCTATGGGAATCTTCTGACTAAGCAGCAGTGCTGGAGATGCCGTCCAGATGATGTGTTCAACAACAGAGCAGAGGTGGATTGTAGGTCTCTGTGAGGAACTATAGCAACATACCAAAATCGAAAGCCTCCATGTTTTGATCTGCCAGACAAGACAGGATAATAGAATAATTTAAATGTATATGCATTAAAAAAAAAGTTCTCAATTAGAAAAAATCTTTAAGAGAAAAAATATTCCCAGTCTTGGATCTATAAAACCTGATTTCTCTAATTTCTAACCATGAACAACTAGACCAATTCTATTATGAACTTTTAATCTGGTTATTTTATTCAGAAATAGGGCAATGGCATATATTCAGGATAATTGGAGTATTCCTATGCTGAGTATTACTTCAGAATAGGTAGTTTGTCATGTGGCACGGCCTTCACAAAAGATAGGCCCATACAACCTATTAGAATAATTTCCTCTTTTCAGCAGTGCATGGCTGGCCCAACTTTTATAATGCTAGCTGGTTTGTCAGATCCCGACATTTTGGGAAGAACTTAAACCATTTTTGAAAATTATATTAGGAAAGAATACTTCTACATTTATTTTTAAAGATACCCTCTTTAAAAATATCTAATGTCCAAAAAGGCCCAAGCCTGTAATTTCCCACTGTTTTATAGTGGGAGCTTGACATTTGGCACAACACAGAGTGCCACGCATGTGCTTTTTACCATTTTTGAGAGAGTTCATCAAACTTAGCTGGGGTCCAGGAGGACCACGGACCACAGCCCAAAGATGTAATGCTAGTGACCACTGTACAATCGTCGTTTGAAGTGAGCTGCCCTGGATCGCGGAGTAGCTGAGAGATGTGCAGAGTCTGGTTCTCCAGGGTGGCACTCGTCTGTTTCAGCCGCTTTAACTGTGCATCTGTCTTTCTCTTCCTGCGTCATTCACCGCGCACCTTCAGACTCCTGCAGCAGGCTAAGCAGAAGTCTCAAGACAGAAGCCTCATTCATTGCACAGACACTTGTTTTCATTTGGAGAGCATCACCCATTCTGGGTATTGGGTAAGGAAGGATCTTGCACCAAGGAAAGAGTAGGTGATGATAACTTTTCAGATACTACATACTCATCATGTGAAAGGGATGGATTAATGTCATATAGACAGCCTTAATTAGAGCATTTCTTAACTTCTGAAAATCTAACTTTGCAAAATCATGCTTTTATTAACAAAACTACAAAAAAGTGAAACTCTGTCAGGTATTACAGCAGATGCCATATGAGTCAAAACACGTTTTTATCATTCAGGATACGCATTTAAGAGCAGCAATTTATGTTTCCTTTGCCTTTCACACTAACATACTGAAACTGATCTTTCAGTTGGTCTTGGTCTTTCTAACACTTCACAACTGCTTGATTCCCCCCAGGACGTAATGTGTCTTTTGGAGAAGGAAAAAGATTGTGTGCAGAGCATCGAACTCTTTCTCTCTTTTTCTTTCTCTTTTTTTTTCTTTCTTTCTGTTTTCCCAATCTTTTTTAATTTGTTTTCAGAGGTTGCTATTGCGCAGCTTGATTTACCTCAGACTTTCCCAGATGCATCAGCAGAGGTGCTCAAACACAAACATGCTTCCAGTATTTTAAAGAGTATGTTTATAAAAGCATTAGCAATAGAGCTTACTGTGTAGTTCTGTAGGAATTTTTCTCAGGGATATTGAGAAGTTCTAAACATAAGCAAAGAACTAAAACTGTCTAACTCACTTTATAGATGATGGAATTAAGATGCAAGAGGTTTCAACTGTCTACTCAAAAGCAGTAAAGAAAGTCAAAACATGTATTTTGGATCTGTTTGCTAGTTCACTGGTTGTCCCTTCTCCAATAAGAGCTGATCCTTTGACATTAAAGACCTTTCTAGATCAAAGTTTCTTCTTCCTCTGATCTCATTTCCAATTTATGTTAATTAAAATTTTTTCATAGCTTTGTAATTGTTAGTCAGAGACTACCTGTATTGCTGTAGAAGTTTCAAGTTATGTCCTATAGCATTTCCTAGTAGCGTCCCCTAGTGAGTCCCGGTGTTTTTCCATTATCCTAGTACATTGCCATTTATTTTCGTATTGTGATTGCCTTGTAGAATTAGTCATACACATTATGGCCTTTTTTTTTTAACTTATCCAGCTTAACTTCTTTTGTCTGAAATTTGAATTGTTAATATGACTTCTTTTACCATGGTATCTTAGAATAAACATTTGTGCACTGTGGTTGTTTTCATAAATTAGTCTAACAAATAAAATGTCCCAGGAATAACTGATACTGATGGGTGGGTCAGTATCTTTAAAGCAACAAAATGTATGTCAAATGTAATACTGCATGGCAGATCACCAAGGCTATCATGTCCAGTCTAAAAACACTGCTAAGACTTCACTGTTTTAGCATAACTGCTCTTGTGCTGTTTACACCTTACTGAAAGGGAGACTTAAGATGGATGTGGCAACCTAGGCTGAATATAGTGCAGTACATTAAAACTGACTTTTAGAAGTTTTGCATAATGATTCATCATACATCATAACGTCTTCATGCATTTGCTATTTCTTTTATAATTGCTTCAAACATTAAAATATCATTTGATGTTTAAGTCAACAGAAAGAAAAGAAGGTGGAAGAGCTGGCAGCCTGATCCTTACCTTCCTTCCAAAGACCTGCTTTTAGATTTTGACCTCTCCTAGCAGAAGATTCTCTTATCTACAGATGCTTAATCAGTCCTGTTTGAACTTCAGCCTACTTCTAAACTTCACATCCAAAGATTTAGTTACGCAGTCTCGCTGCTCTTCAGTACAAATCCCTTCCTTTGGACATGTACTAGTACTTTTTTTTTCCTTTCACACATTGCACCTGTGGGCAGTTGAAAAACCAGGTACAGACTTTGTTCTAGGCATTGATTATAATCTGAGAAACCTGGAGAAAATAGGGGATGCAAATATCCCAAACTATTTTCAAAAACCTTTTTTTTTAACCATTTTTTCCTCCATACACTTCTGCCACTGGATTTTAACTCAAATAATGTTTGGAATTGGCAGCACTACCAGCCAAACCTCTGAATTCCCTTTCACTGGCTGCCCCACTTTTAACTCATATGAGTTCAAATCCAAAGGGTTTGGAGGGGTCTTGGACCACTCTCTCCAAGCTCCTGGGGGTTCTAGTTGTATTTTATGAATTAAAAATAATAAACTAAATGAACTAAATATGCACACCAACTCCCATTTATGCACTCGCACAATGAATAAAAAGAAAAAAGGGAAATAGTGAACTGTTGGTCGTTTAAATGTTCGAAATGTTATAGATTCAAAATTCAAATATATGAATCATCCTTCCTAACTCTTGGTAGTTCATGCATGTCAATTATGTAGGGCAAAAGAGTCTTTCTTTATATACTATTACAAGGATAGAAAGTACTATTCTGCTATGAAAGTTAATTTACAATATAACTGTAAACTCTCCTTCTTCAGTAATATAAACTCTTCTAGAATCCATGCTAATAGTCCTGTAGCAGATTACTTCTCTCGGTTAAGCAGAGCTGTGTGTGTGAAGGACAAGCGAGAAAACTTTAAGGAAGTTACTACCTGAAGGACGGCAAGAAACATGGATAAGAAACTGTCCCTAAAAGGCTAGCTCTTTTTGGATTGTGGCACTGAATCTGTAGCCACTGATTTTCCCTTCATAAAATTACTCTGTGTGTGGTCAAAACTTTAATTGGACCCTTTATGATTTCTCGGCACATCGGAAACCTTACCTGCATCCTCTGTCCTTGTGCTAACCACCACTGTGTACCAGCGAAATGTGTTTCTTTGATTTGCAAAAGCAGAAGTCACAGACTGGGAGAATAGGATGATTCCCTTTACAGTCTGAACACCATCATTTACATGTTGAAGTATGCTGCAGATTCAAAATTACAATAGTTGCCCCAGAAAAACAAACAAACAAATGAAACAGAAACTACATAATAGGAAGACCATCCTGCTCTGAAAAAGAACTTCAAAGCCTGACTCGGAGCAAGATGGCAACTTCATACCACAGACGGCTGTAATGAAGTAAGGTTTCTTTTGCCTGATGCATTGTTGCCTATTAGTGGGTGTCACACTGACAGCAGTTGCATACGCTCCTGCTAAAGAAGTAGTGCCAAGACCTGGCAGAGAAGAGATGGGACAACTGCGAGAAGTCTGGATGTGACCAGCTGTTCTTCAGCATCTTCAGTTCAATGTCAGGACTGGCAAATAAAGCATCCGAAGTAGCAGCTTCACTGCCCTGTAACTGAATCGTCACAGAATTAGCTGAACCTTCAGATACATATATGCCCCGCAGCTACAGTTCTGTGGGTTTTTTGATGGTGTGGAAAGTACATGAATCAAGCTTTATTGTCAGTGCCTCCCATAACATTATTGCTATTTCCTGTTTCGGCTCTTTATTTAATAATATAGGATGATTCTTCTTCTTCTTCTTCCTTTTTTTTTTTTTTAATCCTCAAAAGTTTAATGAAAGTTGAAATACAGTCCAAGTCACATTTTTATAGGGAAGCTGAAGAGTTACTGCCCGCATTCTTCCAACTCATTCCAGATATTTTTCCTAAAAGACAAAAAGTACTTCCTCATTATTTCTTCAGGTTTTGTTGTTGTTGTTGTTCTGCCTTTTCCCTCAGAAAGCAAACACACCTACACACAAGTATATGAGTGTATGCATGCACATGTGCACAAACATGCACTTT
Organism: Tinamus guttatus; assembly: GCF_000705375.1. Next base: position 615,041 of record NW_010584739.1, on the reverse strand, counting down.
TATACAGTACTTCGTTGCTGAAAATGGGAGCTAAAAAAAAATCCCACAGATAAGATGTAAGCGCTGCTTTTATGCAGAGGAAACGGGAAGACATCTGGTCCTGCATGTATAGTTTTAGGAGCCATTAATTCAGTAAGTCTGTTACAGAAGCATGCCAATGGATACACATTTTTTTTCAGACTCCAGAGGAAAATGCCATTCAGCTGGAGTGCAACTTGCTAAGAATACCTAATTTTGCAGGAGACATCAAAACAAATATATAATGGATTACTCTATTTGTCATCCTACTTCACGCGGTATCCGCCTTGCCTAAAAGAGTTCTACTCACCTCCAAGCTTAAAATCACTTTATGATATTACCGATGTCAGACTAATCATTTAGGTTCTCAGTTTAATCACTGATAGCAGGAAAGCATGTTGTCTCAAAATGGGAGAACAGAAGACCTGAGATTTCATCCAAACCCCTGCAAATACATGAATTAAAAGTAAAATAGAGGCCGCAAATAGCCAGTTTAAAATGAAGAAGCAATCCCTGATTGTCATATACAGGACTAATGCTACATGGTTGCTGTGCCCTGCTCATTATCATCACCATCCCTTCCTTTTACACGGGAACCTGGTTTTCATGCAAAAAGCACAGTGCTACTAACTTATTGCTAATTTGTACAGAGGTACTTTATTTTTATTGCTCTGCATCTTTTAAGATCCTTAAATGAAAGGTGCTATAAGAACTGCATGTTTTATCTACTCTGCGAACGCAGGGAATCAAACTCAAGTGTTGTGCACTATTTTGCAGAGAGCTAACCACAATAAAGATATTTGGCTGGCCTAGAACTAGCATGTGATACTTAAGTCATTTCCAGACTGGGGATTTCTTGATTCACTGTATTCTCATGAAGCAATATTTTTTGGACTGAGGGCAGGATGGTTGTTTTGTCTTCTTGTAAATCCTTTCAGATACTGGTTGTGATTACAGTATGAAATAGGAGATCTCTCCAGTGTGATATTCACTAAATCTATTCAGCATCACAGCCAAAATTAGAAATCAGTGAAACTGCTTACAGCACTGTCTGTTTAGAGTAGGAAAGTATTTGTTTACAGAAAAGTATTTACATAAGCAAGAAGAACAAAAGAACACTCTTCTCAAAGTCAAATGGCAAAACTAGACCACTTTCAGATCCAGGCTACCCAGAGATGCATAACACTTTCAGTACTCACAGATGTAACAGGATAAATTATTTTTTCTTGTGCAGACAGTACTAGGCATCTGGTACATAATTTAATTTTTTAAGATTTTGCAGCATCTAAAATTGCTTACAATAGCCTTTTTCAAATGGGGCCTCTAGAATGAAGACACTTTCAAGCCACATAGAAAATACAAACAAACCTAACAGAACTGAATGTTTGGATTTTTATATTAAATCTGATAGTTACTTTGAGCACATTATATAATTTCACCCTATGTTTTAACTCAGAATTCCTTCAGGCAACATTTGATAGGGTATAGATGTACTTCATCCTTTCTAATAGCATGTTTTGATGTTCATGTTTTTTGTGAACTTCTCTCAATCATTTGTCATTAAAATCACTTCTACTGGCAGTAAGATTTCCATGCTGAGAAGTAGGAAGGAAAATAGTTATGATTGAAGAGACTTACAGCTGCTATTGCTGCCCCTGACTAGTTTATTTTGGATACACAGATAATGATTTTCTTTGTGGGGAGCGGTGGTGGGTAAATCTTGGGAGTATGCTTGAAAAAACAGGTCTCCAGCAAGGGTGGAGAAGGCCCATTTGTTATCTGATTCTCTCTGCTGTTTAGGCAATGTGGCCTTGGGATAAATGGCAAGATTCAAAACATGGCAGAAGATTTGAAAGGTTAAAAAAAAAAACCCAAAACATCCTGATTTATCCCTGTGTTATTGGGAAACATATGAGATACTTACTTTAATTTACACAAATATGTGATTATCCTTCACCACAAACAATTTAAGATCCGTTTCTGTTCTACACTTTAGAAGGATTTTCAGACTATACTAATTTTTGTTACCGTATTTTTCCTAGTTTATTAAAAGAAAAGAACGTCTCTGATTTCATTCATTAACAATTATAAAAGGACAAAATAAATCAAAATAGATCAAATGCAAAATTCTGTCACATGCACCATGGGAAGAAAAAAAACACTATTTGCTTTCAGTTCTTTCAGAAGTAATTTATAATCCCAAGAACAAGTAGTTAAGGACTTTTCCAAGACTTCACAGAACCTTGTATTGATATTATTCAGTAATGCAGTTTACATATCCTTAGCAGATCATCCACATACAGGAAGTATACTGATGTTTAATAGCAGATAAACAAATAATAGAGTGCTTTTTTACACCAGTCAGACAATCCTCAGTACTTTATAGCATGACATCACAGCTGTACTCCTAGATACAGTCCACCTCATTGAATCACGTCTTTTCTACACTCTCTTTTTTTTTTTTTTCAATTTTGCCTTTAGTCCTACTGTAGGATCTGTTTCGTGAGTCCTCAGAATTGGTTGTCACAGAATCACAGACTGGTTGAGGTTGGCAGGGACCTCTAGAGACCATCTAGTCCAATCCCCCTGCTCCAGCAGGGACACCCAGAGCACGTGGCACAGGGTGGCATCCAGGCAGGTTTGGAAGATCTCCAGAGAAGGAGACTCCACAGCCTCTCTGGGCAGCCTGTGCCAGGGCTCTATCGCCCTAACACGCTCTTCTTTCAGTCCTCCCGTAATGCTTCCAGACTTAACTAAATGCTTCCTCTTGTTTTTCTAGCTCTGCTGTTTTCTCACCTGATGATTGTCCTGCGCCTCAGCAGTCACTATATGCACTGTCTAGGCTGTGCACCATAGGCAGGATGCTATATAGAGCTGTCTGTTCCTGCTCTGCTCTACATGCGAGAGAGTAAAATCTCCAAAGATTAGTAACATTCGTTGCTGCTTTGCTATTAACGCTACAGTGGCTCGTCTTTCACTCTGCCTTCTCATTCTGAGAAGTTTCCGCAACGAATTAAAAATAAATAATATGATGAATTCAAAACAAGAAAAAATGACAAGGAAAATTGTTAACTACTATGGTCGTTTTCCACATAAAATAATCCATAAAAAATGTGTTGCATCAGTAAATATACTTGTTTTCTCAAAGTGTCATTTAGTAGCAAGCACGCTTTCTGGATCAAAGATGCCATAATCTTGTGTAGGTTATAAAAATTCTTTATATCAGAAAAAGTACTTTTAAAGAATGTTTTTCTTTTTACATATTAATGAAGATTCTGTTTACAACTAGAAGTATCCACCAAATCTGGAAATACTAGAGGTAGTTACTCTGAAGAAGGCTAACTAGTGAAATACCCTAGGAGTTTCTAGGAAAGCTGGATTAAAATTTGTTTTCTTTCCTACACTTTTCTTGTGTGACCTTGGTGAAGTTAGGAGCTGTTTATGTTTCAAAAATGTATGTCAAGTTTAACATGTTCAGTTACTATAACAAGTTTCCGACTTAAAGGATTACCCAGATGTGTACTGAGCTAAAATTCTAAGATGAAGATGGTCATTACATGTACTCTGTTGGCATAGCGCAGCTTTTGACAGAAAGAGTTCACCTCTACAGGCAACCAAACTTTCTTGGGACCGTGGAGTTCCAGGCAAATCTTACAACTTCTGCTCCAAAAACAAAGAGCATTTCCTGATGTTGTCTGAACATATAGGAGGGTAAATGGTTACCTAGTTATAGAAATATTCCAAAACAATCCATTGTACACTCTCTTGCTGCTAGTAAGAACATAGCATCTGATAGAGAGAAATTACAACCTAATAAAGTCTGTGAAATCCACTATCGAAAGAAAGATAAATTTTTGAATGTGTGGAACAAAGAAACATAAGAACTTGCATATGAAATAAACTTGAATGGACAACAGTAATATGCATTCTTTGTCACTCATAGTTAGTTTTCCCTTATGCTATTTTTTCAAGTAATAAAATGCAATATTTAATCATTCTAGTTCTACTGCAGTACATAAACTGTTTTCCACAATGCAGTGTACACATTGATATCGTCCTTCCTGATTTGGAGAGTATGTTCATCTGTCTTGCAATTTTTTAACACAGTTTTTATATAGTATCATTTTCTGCTGTTGTCTGACTTCCCTACCACCAAACACCTTTCTTCCATTTGCTTCCAAAGCAATGTTTGGAGCTATTAAATTTCATTGTCATTTTGTTCTATACATGGAAGAAATGTTCCTTTTAAGATTTTAACAGCATGAAAAATTGCACTGTAAGTGACATTATTACTGAAAAGCAACCAAACATTTTTGCTTTGGAGAAGCAGAATGCCTAACTCTAGCAGATGCATAGTGTAGTAGAAGAAATCACTATGATAATAATCACAATGTTTACTCATTATGTTTAAGATGCTTTCTTATTTTCTGTGTGGATGCGCTTTCCTAAAAAAAAGCTCCCAAATATATTCAAATGCAAATGACTAATTGCATGCCTTTCTAACATTTGGGAGCCAAAAGAAAGCTTCTGATCAATATTTACATAAACAGTGTAGGTTTCAGTCTATTTATTTTAGATTATTTCAAAACATGACCTGCTATAACAAGGCATCACCAGTTTGCAGCAAATGAAAGTTTTGTAGTGAACCTTGCATGTTGTTACAGGAGCTGCTTCCCTACTTTATGCACACCATTCATAGAGAAGATAACCATTCCAGAAGAAAACCATTCTGAGAAGATAACTGTGACATTGTGAACAGTGCCAGCTAACCAAGCTGGAGGAAAAATCTGGGCATCGACAATTACAGCATCAAGGAGGTAAAAATCTGCAGAGTAGGAGGCTATGACTGGCTAGAAAGATAAGAGAAATCTTAATAGAATCCATCAGCGCTGAAGTTACAATAAGTGGCCAGCCTCGAAGGGGAGGAAGAAGAGAAAAGCAATGCACCAGGAAGCCAGTTGCTACTTTCTCATGGTACATATGGGAAGGTATCGCTGAGAGGCAAATACTTCACCTACTGAGACTAGAGCTGACAAGAGGAATAGCAAGTTGGACAGCTGTAGACACAATGATAATGGGAAAACTACATGTATAGAAAAAAAAATCACCGTAGAGTATTTATTTTTAGGAATTTGTAAAGTCTCAGTGCAGAATTATGAATGACACAGTGTAAGCAAACAAGAATCAGGATTTTACTACTGAAGATACCCGTGACCTTCTTCATGAAGCTTACTTCATGAAGGAAGCTCCTATTGACTGTGAATCCCAGGATCCGGTAGGCCTGGTCTGGATAAATCTCTTAATCTTCTGGTTAAAGTATTACTGCTTTCTCTGCCAGTGCCTTGCAAGTATTCTTTTTCTTAGACATATTCAGAATGATTAATCTCTAGTCTGAATAAATAGTAAGAAAATTGGTAACAAATTCTTTTTGTTTGTTTGTTTGTTTTCCCCCAGCTATTTTTTCCAAACATCTGTAGCTGCGGCCCTCCGGTGTTACTCCATAATTGCCATATCCAGGATGTCTTTCCATACTTCAGCAGTGTTACACTCATTTTTGACTACAGCAGTTAAAGAATATTAGCACAGGATGGTAGAATCTTCACTTTCAGTGACTATTTCTTACCAAATTTTATGGTGTAAAATGACATGATGTCAATTTATATCGGAGAGCAGGACAAGGAAAATAATGGTGGTGGCAGAAAAAGAGGATGTGTGGAAGAAGGCTGCACAACAGAGCTGTGGGCAAATGTAAAGACATACTCAAAAAGAAAAGCCCAGACAGTAAAATCTCTTTTTATTCCTGTGTTCTTTATTTATTTGTTTGTTTGTTTTATTATGTTTCCTCTTGATACTGGCTAGAAAAGGAGAATAGAGAGGGAGAGCCAGGCAACCTCTTTCCAATGGAAAGAAGGAAGGACAGAAAGGGACATCTTTGGATATAAGCACAAAATCACATAACTTAACAGCCCACACAGGAATAGATTTTCCTACAGAAAGAAAGAAGCTTCTGTTTCTCACATCAAAACCAACAAATAGAGGAGTAACAGGGGCTCTGGAGAGAGGCTGGTAAGCTGAGACACCAAATAAGCACTATCCATACTGTGAAGGGAGAAGATCATTCAATCTGGTGTGCCAGAGTGTTTATAGCTTACATCCCAAGGTCCTCCTTCGTGCTGAGGCTTGTGCCAAGTCCCTTCAAACATTAGAAATACCAAACACACGCTGTACTTGCCCAAAAGAATGCACGCGAACGGAGAATACAAATTCGGCCTGGGTACTAAGCTTTTCTGGCATGTACAATCAAATACAATGATAAGCATTAATGATTGACTATGGTACTACACACAAGCTCCTTCATGTGAATTGAATTAATTGATTATTAGCAGCAAAATAGTCAGGTGGGTCAAGCTAATTAAGAAGCTGATCTAATCGCCAGCACTAGAGGAAACAGTATGAGTAGTTGCAGAGGTGATAGATACAGCCTCTTTGTTAGGTGGTTAAGGGATGGGGCAGAGAGAGAAGAAAAGGTTGCAAACTGCAGCTAATGGTAGGATCTTCTCGGAGAAGGTAAGAGCAACCAGTCCTGCAGAGAACTTTTGCCATTCCTTAATAATTTCATTCAAAGGCTCAGAATACCATTCCTTAAGATTTTCAATTCTCTTTGTGTTTCCATCTCTGTCATCATGGATAATGTCAGGTAGGTGGCTGCCAGGATTTGGTGCTTTTAAATAAGCTCCAAACCTTATCATGCAATAGAATATGAGTACTGGTGTTTGTAAAATTTAAGATTTAAACTTGACATTGAGATGCATTTAAAAGTGAAAGTTTCTGTATAGTGCTTAACAAACCCTACAGCTATAGACTTCTTTATAAGAACCCAAAAATGGGACCAAATGATTGTTGTTTGCACATTGTTTGACCAAATGCCAGGAAGGAAATCCTGGATAGGAATGTACAGTCTATTGTATTTTAATATGCCTATATGACTGTAATAGAATTAACCCTAGGAAATCAAAATAAAATATATTCAGGAGGCTGAGATTTAAAAAGCAGATTGTGTACATCAAATATTATAAAACAATTATGATCTTTAAATCATTTCTTATTTTGTACTTGTCTAATTTAAGCTAAAATAATTTTAAAATATGCGTTAACTTTTTTGTACTGAACATCAGACTCTCCACTCTTGCTTCTGCTTTTTTAAGCACCACAGAGTGCCGGATGTTTCTGCTTTATATCTCTTTCTTCACAAATAAATGATAGAGATTTTTTTTTTTGTTCAAATAAGATTCTTGTTCCTTTCAATTTGTATGCCAATATTAGTAATCTCCATAGAATATCTGAATCTTGGATGCTGGCACAGGTGCTTTAAAGATAACCAGTTTCTACAACTTACTCCAGTTGTTTTGGTAGTAACATAGTAATATTCAGAATAGGGACATTATCTTTTGCTCTGTGTATTCTCCATAGCTAGTTTGAAAGTCTGTAAAAATTAATGTTTCAATTAAGTATTTTAGGTTCTTCTAAAGTAAACATTTTTATTTGGATGTGTGATCTTTTTTTCTTTCAGCATACCTTAATGGCAAAAGTGAAATGTCACACAGTATTAAAGAAATTCTTACGAATAATCAGTTCTAATGAATAACAATACTTGAAGTAGCCTTACTTACTTATATGTATTTCCAACACAATACAAATAACTGTGTTATGTCAGTTTGTGCCTACACATGTGTCAGGCATTTGGAAAGAATATTTATTTCCAAAACTAGCTATGTATGTTTAGCTGTGTGATTTATTTATTTATTTATTTTCTTCTGATTCATTTGTTTCAGTTCACTTTTCTGGTAGCAGATCTTAACTCCTTAGTGCTAGTATCTAATTTAATTTTCTTACTGGATGAACTTCCAAAGAAGTTAATTCTTCATGAAAAGTTCTTGAAGTTGCTGGGATCAGAATTTCCCCATTCTTTCCGATTATTTTGTCTTCTTTAGCATAATATGCTTTTCTTGACCAATCACCGTAATTTATTTAGAGAAATCTTCCTTGTTAATCTTTAAAAATTTTAAGAAAGATTCCTTTTCCACAGAAGTTAACAATACTTTACACTTCCGTGAAATTCTCTCTTCATTAGTTTCAGTCTGATCTTTATTCTCCTGAGCATTAAATGTTAGACAGTTTAATTTCTGTGGACAATGATAGACAACTTAATTTTGAGTCCTATAGTATTCCACTGAAAGAAATAAGATAAATTAGACCCATATAACTTTCCTTCCATATAGCCAAAGCATTATTTTGGGGGATTTTGTTTGATTAGATTGCTGCCCAAGAATTTGTGTACAAACCTTCAGGAGATCTCCCCCTATAACATTATGTTCATATTTCTGTACTGCCACACAAGTTGTTGCAGATGTCACTTTTATTTTTTCCAATTCACTATCTGATACCTTCCTGGCACCTGTTTCTAATTTTGCTTTTTTAATTATTGGAATTATATGTTTTTTGCTCTTTATTCCTACTTATTTCTCACTTTTTAATATATATGTGTGTGTATATATATACATATATATATATGTATATAGTGTTATTCTTTATTCTCCTCTCTGCCAAAAGCACAAGAAACAAAAATGTAACTTTCTGATTTCATGGCAAGAGCCTGTGGGTTTCTTTTGACTTGTTCTTTTAGAAACATAGCTTGCTGTGTAGTATTACTACTGTCCCTGCTTAAATTAGGGACACATAAATGTTAATATCTGTGCTTGATAACTTGGAAGTATTCATAGTTTGTGGCATGAACTTCTCCCATTAAACTGAAAGGATGTTGTGTGCCTTAGGTGCTCTATAGTTGCAATGTGCGCAGCTTTGAGATATGCCCCTACATAAGCTTCAGGTTACATATAATGCTAAAATCAGCATGCCTTTTAGCACTGGTCTCTCACAGGTTGCTTCGTGGCTGTATGTGCCACGCATTCCGTTTCACTGTGCTTGCAAGAATACATTTTTGACTTGCAAAACAAAGTAACACCGAGTGTCCACTTCCTCGGTCTGATGTCAAACTACGTGCCTGCGGTTCACCTCCAGAGGTCTTCCACTGCTGACCTATGGCCTCGCAACTCCTCAAATAAATTTGAAGCTTTCTTACATCTTTGTCTTCCGAGCACTGCGCTCTTCGAGGATGGAGCTGAGTGCTGTCCATGGAGGGACCGGCTATTGCCTACTTCTGATTTTGTATCAGAGCTCAAACATGACCTGTTCCCCTTGGCTTAAGTTGATTGACTGAGCTATGCCATTAACATCTGTGATGTGTCTTGACAGACCTGTAAGGAAGATGCTATTTAGCACAATGTGTATTGCATGGCTAAGTATACTGCCTCCGAGTTATTTTTCTGTGGAGATGAATGTATGTGCTTTTAATTGTTATTTTTACGAATGAGAGTAAAATATTGTTCTGTTTTATTTGATCTCGTTCCCCTAGTGGCTCTCTTTTTTTTCTTTCTTTCCAACAGTGTGACAGTTTCCTCTTTAGACTTTTAATTATGTCTCCCAGGACCTCCTGTATTAGCAATAGCAATGGCAGTATATCGCTCTGAGAGTTAATCTAGCTAGTTACTCCCAGTCTACACAAAGTTTTACAAAGATGATTGCATATTTTTAAATTCCAATACAGTTTGGGGATTTACTTGAATAATCAAATGGTTGAAATTCACCCCACCCAAGCAGAATGTCAAGACCCTGTACAATTTTCTAGCATTTTTTGGGGGGACTGAATAAGCACATGGGGCCCTCTTGTTGACCTGAGATGCACTCAGCAGTGTGGCTCAAGGACAAAAACAACATGCTGACTTTACTGAAAGCTTACTGACTTTACTTTAAAGCTTAATTTCTTCTTTCTTTAATAATGACCTTCTTGAATATTCATTATCAGGTTTGTTCAGGAAACAGGAGTGCTAAGATGTATGTATTACAGTTCACAGTTTGAAAGACAGTCAAAGTTATTTAGATCTAAACTCTTGTATATCTTGAGTTTCATTGTTGTCTCCTGTTTACCAGAGGTGATGTATTGCCTTGAACTTTACTTGGCAAGTAGAGATACAATCAAATAAGAAAAGACACTGAAGCTGCCATTTTTATATCTGGTTACTGAAGAAATTGCCATATGGACAGTATTCATGCTGTCACAGTCTGGTCTGACCCTGGGTCAGGGCTGAACATGAATATTCAAACCCGTTAATTCAAGACAAAACTACTAATTGTGTTGTTCTTATGAAGTGATTCTATTACAGCCCTCTGCTCTTTTAAGTCTCTGTAATAGCATCTGAATAGCTCTTGAAGCTCAACAGCTTTAGATCGCTTTTCCTCCTCTTTAAGATGATTATAAACAATCCTGCTTGAACGCAGTTTGTTAACTGAGCCATATTATCCAGCTTTCCATTAATTCTCACCATTCTAGATGTCTTTTTAGGCTACTGTAGGAAAATAAGTGTACAATTTGTACATCTTCCTTTTCATTCAGCAGTGCTTCCCAAAGACCTGCTTCATTTTGTAGTCCACACAGCAAATTGTCAAACATTTGTCTGCGCTGAGACACAGTATATTTGCAAGAGGATGATAGCAAAAGGTAGCCATGTCACATACACCCCACCCCAGAAATAAATACAGAATCTGATACGATAACTTTCAGGAACTATAAGCAACCCTTTTGTCTTGCTATCAAAACATGTCCTCCACATCTTTATTTACTTGTTTCTATATTTGCCTCATGGTTAGTGCATCATCCCCAATACAGAATAGACTGTAAGGATTTTAAGGAATTGAGGTGTTGTTTTTTCTAGTCTAGTTTGGAAAAGTACACTGTAAACATTCTAAAACATGGTCTTACTGCAGGTGCTTTTATTTAGAAGTCACATCTGGAATGCTGCATCTTGTTTTTTAAGGAAAAAAAAAAAGGTGAAATTTGAACAAACCGTGTCAAAACAAGGTTAGTGCAACCCAAGATAGTTCCTACGCCCATGCATTTGTGGGAAGAGAAGACCCCCCTCTTCTGGCATGAACTGGAGTAGCTCTCAGCTACTTGATAAAATAGGTTCAAAATAACGTTTCAATCACAAACTGGAATGCACCCAGGATTAGTATGTATATAACTACGGCTTCTTCCTCCATGGTGTCCTCTACAGTTTCGCAGCACTTCATGTTTCTCCCTTCGAACGCCTCCTCCTCCGCGCCAGCTCTCTGAAGGTGCAGTAGTGCTCCGTCTCCTTTGCCAGGGGACAAACACACAACGTGTCCTAGTCGCACTGTGCTGCACACACCGCTGTTTTCTGGATCGAGACAAAACACATCCAGAACGCTACTCCAAGCACAGGGTGGACTGAGCACTGGTACTAAAAATACACACTGCGATCCCGATGACTATAGAAGGAAAAGCCCTTCTGACAGACCAATTCTGTGTGTTTCAGCAGTATTATTTAGTGCTATCTTTGCTAGTGCTCAGAAATTCCAGATGGTGAGAAAAGGCATTTGCTAAAGGGATTCAGAAATCTCTCTATCAGCTGGGTGTTTGAGTCATTCTTGTAAACAACTATCCTTCTGAAAAATAAGATACTAAGAATTCTGTCCCAAGCAGAGTTCAAAATGGTGTCTTGCACATGTATCTAACTTGATCTCTTTTGCTGCCAGAAATAATGAAGTGTTAATAATGTTTTCTTTTTAAATATGTATGTGTATATAAAAATAAACTTTTATTTTTATGAACCATGTACCTGCTATGTGTTCATGAAAGGTAGATGGAATGATAGATATTTCATCTCTTGCAAATTCAAGATAGACTAGATTTCCTTGCACCCCTATAATTAAGAAATAAATAAAGCACAGGTATATGTAGATATTTCTCCTGACTGATAGTAGAAGAAGCTGCTTTGATTTTGTTTTAGAAATTGAAGACATAAATGGGGACAAATGTAAAGCTATTCAGTACAATTCATCTGTAAGGTTGGATATTCCCTCCAAATGGAGGGGGGGGGAGGGTTTAAAAAGGCCTGTATAGTGGTCTCATTATGGCAATAGTCAAAATAATGTATTTCTTTCCAACATTTAGAGAATGAAACAGAAACATTCTGTTTCTGCTGGAAAGAGAATGACAGCTACAATGCTAGGTATGAAATTATATAGCATTTGATTGTACCCAGAAATAACAGAATAGATCTCTAAGAGTTTGGATTTTTTTTTCTCCTGTGTTTAAAGCTTATTACAGATCATTTATATATGTATTACACTTTCTGATTCCAGATTACTCTTTCAAAGTAACATAAAATGGAATCACAACAAAATGTCATTTTACTAAATTTTTACTATTTTTTATTCCTATTTCGTTCAAGTATTAGTTAATCTTTGCTTAACTTCTTTTGCATGAAGTCTAAGAAAAGGAAGTAGTAAGAAAAAGATATCCATATCCATATAGTTCCTTCCATATAGTTCCTTCGATTTTTCTCACAGCTTGCTCAAATTCTGCAATATGGGATGGTTTTATGAATTTAATACTTACAAGTGTTTTCAAACACTGTGCAAACAAGAGCTTGTTATGGAATTCTACCTATGCTTCTGAATTCTTTTGCATTTGTGGAAATTTAGGGTATTTAAAATAATACATACCAAATAATCTGTTTATGAACTGAGAAGCTGAGATCAAATCTCTAGAAGTGTCTGGTAGGGCAATCTGTCTCTCTGCAAAGTGTTCAGTTAGGAATTTGTTTTATCTATAGCTCATATTCAACCATAGATTCCCTTTTTTGGGGTGTTTAAGTGACAACACACTACTGGTTGCAAAATTTCATCAGCTGTTTATTAAAACTTTTTAAATTCAGGAGTGTGTATTAAACATAATTTCTGACAACTTATTCAAGGCTAGGTCAATTCTCCATCTCTCATGCAAGTGTAACACAGGAAGTCTTCGGCAAGCAATTGCCAATACTGGATTTACAGAGGAAAGGAAGAAGGTTTGCTCTGCTGCTAACCAGGCCTTTAAGGAGTCGGGATTCTTTTACACTATATTTTGCTGGTGTCTGTACTGTCTGGTCTCTTTAGCTATTATTGGTAAACATCATGCCCTGCCTGACAGGTGAGTCAGGAGACTGTATGCTACATATATACCTATATATAATAAAATGTTAATACATACATTAGTTTGTGTGGTGCTCAATTACTACTAAAAGCAATATTAATAGTAATTAAGCACTGAGAGTCTCTCAAAAGAAGGGCAATCAGATTCTCATCTCGGTGCTGTTTTCATTCCAAGCCAATCTACACGATAGCATTCTCGGGACTGGTTCCTAATATAGAGACTTTTGAAGCAAATATGTTAGTTATGATATTTCCTGAAGATCTGACAGAACTTCAAACTTAAATTTCTGAATAAGGGCATACACTATAACTAACTTGGTAATTTCATGCAGCTCAAAAGAGATGTTCCCACTTCATGCTATTTTATCTGTAATATGGCATGAGGTTTAATTATATAAATAACCAAGGAGAAATCACTTTGTTAAAACGGTTTATTCTTTCCTTTGTCTCCAAACATCTTCACCATTTTCAAAATGGCAGCAGAATTATCCTATAGATAAAACAGTGATTTGGAGAAGAAGATTTCTCTCTAAAAAACACCATATTGCTATTGAAAATTCAGATTACACAGACCTTTCCTTTAACTGTATAAAATGTTATACCGACATTACTGTTACATGCAATTAAATGCACATCTGATTAAATATTTATTCCAAGAAACAAAATGTGCACAAATAATGATAAAAAAAATCAAAGCCTAGCACATCAATGCAAGCATATCTTCACATATACATTGTTTTATTCAGACTGTCAGACTAAAAAACATTTTGAATCGAAGCTATGTATAAAACTTCTAAATGTAGCGACCATAAAGGCATTCTATCAATGTAATGTCCTTTAAGAAAGAGTTCATGACCTTTGAGGGCTGATACTTTTAGAAGTCAGTATTACCACTCGTGCTGTAGGTTCTTGGAGAAGCAATTACTGGAAACAGATGGAAAAGTTAAGCTATCTCACAACAGCTGTAAACCCTCCATCTCAGCAGGTATAGACTACGTGGATAAGATCAGCAAAAATACATTTGAGACCTGAATACTCTGATTATGCAGTTAATTCTCTGTCCTTCATTTGATCTTATTGTTTAACCATGAAAAAAAAAAAAAAAAAAAGAAATGCTTTTGCAATGCTAATACACGAAAACATACAAAACACAGAGCATAGTGAACTGTCAAGTAGCCATGGTGCAGCTCTTTCTTCCATGTGCCTAAGACCTTGCTGTCCACAGTTTTGGTTTAACTTGCCCTCCTAGCTGCAGTTATTTGATACAAGTAAATTATTATCAGCAAATTATCCCTCGTCCCCTCACTTACAGTGATCTTAAGTAACTTACATTATTAGAGTTGTTACTTATTGGAGGAAAAATTGTCAAAAGCGACCTTATACAGATATGCTGCATTCAAGCAAAAGCTTTTCTTAGAAATAATGCTATATCAGTCAAAGAGGTTTCTCCAAATGCAGCAGGTTCTATCAAGATTTTTTTCAAACTAGAAATGGGCCTGTTCTATTTTGGAATAGTGCTAGTGCTAAGGAAGAAAGGAGAAATAACTGAGAAACTTCTCCCTTTTCAATAAGTGTAATGCTCCAGCTATTCGTGTGGCTCTTTCTTTCCAGTCATATTGCTGAAAAGAACCAGTGGGAGGGCTGGGAGAGAAGGATAGTGCCTAGGAACAGGATGACCTGTGTGTCTTTTGATTGTTTTTTAGTAAAATAGGGAGTGGAAGATAAACAACTAAAATAAGTGCTGGGAAGTGCTTTCCTTCCACCCACAAGCAGACACTTTGTGGAAAATTCTCAGATACTACTCTCCTCACTTCTGAAGAATGGTTATCCACATCAAAAGAGCACTCCTCAGGGTTTAGTGGATTGCCTCCTTCTTAGGACATACAGAAAAGCAAGAGCATGAGTTACTCCTCATGCTGGTTTGGTTAGTAGCCACTTTGATGAAGGACGCCTGAGCAATAGATGTTTTCTTCTGAGAAAGTAGCACTGTTCCTACAAATAAAGACATGACTCGCTGTACCAAAGCCAGGTACTCAAGAAAAAAAAAATTCCAGATCCTATGTACCAATACGACAGTAGTAGCTGAAAACGCACATTTTGGAACAGAATCCTGTTGATGCAATACCACAAACAGCATTATTTCTGAGTTGGGAAGTTTACACTGGACAGGAAATAAAGATGACAAGGATTAGAAAATGAACTTGTACTTTCTTCTTATTACCTACTGGAATGATTCTCCCCAGTCAACAGTAATCAATGTCTATTTGTAGAACACATGAAAACTGGGGCAAATAAAGACTTCAATGAATCAGTTTTAATCAAACTTTGCCATATGCTATTACCGCAAATCCTGTTCCTTTTGTGTGCAGCAAGCCTTCTGCTATGTAATCTACTACATCTTGCTTTCTTTGGCTTTCTTCTAATCCTTCCAGTCATTCTGATTTTCAGGTTTATTCATCCCCCTTTTTAACATCCCTCTAAACACCTATCTTTTTGTCTCTAGACTCTCGTCCACTCATCTGTCATCTACCTAGCTGCAAACTTAGAGGGTAACTTCTGCCCACCTGTGGCTGGTAGGCCTTCTTCCAAAGCCTATTCAAACCTCTTTCTTTGTCTCCAGATTGTTTTCTAACCCGTGTAAAGTTGTCTGCTTCTCATCTCCTTGTACTGGTTTCCATTTTGACCACATCTTTGTCTTCATCTGGTCAATTCAGGGAGGTCAGGAGGATATCTGACAGCAGAGGACAGAGTACCCAGGACTCAGCTTCCTTTTCTGGCTCCAGAAATGTGAGTAGAGATGTGTTGTTTATTCTACCTTGTAATGTACTCATATTTGAGATACTCTTTAGGTAATATAACTATTTCATTTAAGACATCTCCACTGGGCATAACAAACAGCATCTGTTTCTGAAAGCTTATTAATTGCCCTGTTGGGGCAAGTTTTCAGAGATAGCAGAAAAAAAAAAAAGACATTGGTCACTTCATGCCAGAAATATCATATCTCTGCTCTAACTCTCAGTGACTGGAGCACCTTAGCAGAGCAGTTATAGAGATTATTAAGGGGGGACAAGACGGGGCTTTTTATTTCTTTTTTATTCCTTTTTTTTTGGACATTAGGTTTTGTCAGAAAACAAATCTGATAATGAATGTGAACTTGAATAGTTAAAAGCACTTGTAGCATTCTCACAGTAGTGATCACTGGGCAAATTTAAATACAGCATTAAACGTTTCATGTAAGAAGGGAGATCTTAACCTCGCATGATGTCTAGATGTCTGACACAGCTCATGTCACTACATGTTGGTCTTTGGATGATGGGAGATCAAGACTGTGTTTCATATGACAACAGGGAAAATGTAATTTCCATTTCCTTGGTATTTTAGTACTTTTAGTGTCCAGTGAAAATCATGGGTACATTTTTCTGGACAAAAATGAACATTAGAAAGAAGGAGACAGTTTCTTTGGTATTAATTTTGAATTGGAGGACTTTAAACATGGATGTTACTTTCTCCTAGAAGAAAGTTGTTTTGCAGCTCCATGGTTAGTGCAGACCAAGCCCCTCTCTTGCTGCAGAGTGACAGGAGAGCTGTAAAGCCTTGTTGCAATTCCTGTGCTTGGATAAAGGAGCTGCTGTTTATGATACTCTGCCTAGGAGCAATCTGAGCACTCTCCCTTCCCCAGTACCCTGCCTCCCAGTATCCTTCATGCAGGCACTTGCCCAGCTGCTAGCTGCTGCTGTTCACTTGTGCTTTATCAATACTGTGCTCTTTGGCAACTCTCAGCACAAAATAAATAGGAAAGTGTTCAAAGCCGGAGATTTTTATGGTGCTAAATTACTAAAATGTATGATACAACCAATACTGTATCATTTTAATTGTTAAAAAACAAACATCTAATTTGGGATATTTTCTATCATTAGTGGTGGACCTGAATGCTTTTGTGCTGCATATGTTGACAAGAGGACAGTGTGGGAAATTCTGCAAAACCGGGGTGCAGTAAGCCACTACACTGCACATAATCCAGATTTCTTTGATCTTTTGTTAACTGAAACCTGAATTTGACCAAACTTTGGTTAAAACCTTTCCACAGTTTCTACCACATAATAATCCCAGCTGTTTCCAAATAGATTTAGCTTTTGGCTTACTGAAACCCTTTTAAAAAACACGGTTGTGATATGTGCATTTGTCTGTTTTTGGCCTGAAAATGAACTCTTGCCTTTGCAGCGTGGCCTGGAGTTTTTGTTTCCCTTTTCTTTGGCTTATGTGTGCTGTGTAAGCAAACACATTTTTTGTTATTCTAAAGAAAATACATCTGAGAATTGATACATTCTCACCTTAATGAGTGACCTCTGTCTCTCTGGGGCTTGGACGCACGGTCATGTTATTTGTAATGGCAGTCTATTTGCAGGATCGAGTAGAAGCGGGGGAAAGAAGCAACTTTAACTGCAGCCTGTAACTACAGTGTGAGCCGCTCTGAGTGTAGGATACATGTGGACAGCTGTGCTCAGACCACAGCAGACAAAGCCCTGCACAACTGCTTAGGAAGCACAAAACCCTCACGGCATTTCAGGACAGTGTGCGGAGCTGGAAGTGGTTTGCAAAGGGAAAGGGCTGAAATGGGGACCTGGGACTGGACATGGCTGGGAAGGCCCTAGATAGGGCAGGGAGCACTGGGAGTGCTGCAAGCCCTGACAAAATGTGGGGCTGTGAAGGTTTTTGTTTAGTTGTTTTGAAATGAAAAAAAAAAACATGAAATTTTGAAAGGGGTGGGGTGGAGCGCCCCTCGACAGAATCATTTCAAGTACCTGTCTTGTAATAACTGAGTTTCAATCAATTAACAAAATAAAATTAAGTAAGTGAAGCATCAAGCAGATTTCAAAAACAGATAGAATCATTATTCAGATAATTATTTTACTCGTTTAGAGAGTAATTTTGACCTCAAAACCAGGAGCACATAAATACAGGTCTCCTGTATGAAAAAATCAGATAAAAATACAATAAGCATTATGTCACATCTAATTATGTACCAAGTTTTGTAATTACAGATTACTCTTTTGGTACTGTGGGCCTCAATTCATAATTACTGTTGTATTGTGACTATGGACAATTCCTATGCAGGTGGCAGATAAACACATGAAATTATAATGAGACACCTTCAGTGTATGATATTCCTTACAGGAGTGTGCCCAAATAAAAACGTCTCTAAATTCTAAATTTGTAAATCTTTAGTCATTCAAAGACAGTGATACACTCTCTCTGTCAGTATACAAATTTGTGTTACAGCTTTCTAATGTGGGAGATCTTTGTTTATTTCTACTTAACTCCATTAGGACACTGACACTGTATTTTAATTCAGCCAGAGACTGTCTTTGTTTTACTCTTTCAACTCTAAGCTACTAATGCAGTGTTATTTTCTGTTTTTTTTTTCCCCCTTTTCGCTCAATGATCAGTGCTCAGTTTAGAATATGTAGTCTGTACTAGTTGCAGCCCATTAATGAACTGCAACACCTCTTGTGAATGACTGATGCATTTGGAGAGTCCTGTTACCTTGTCTATTTCTACTTGAGAGATTATTTCTTTATGCCTTATTTTGTTGTTTGCACAACAAAAGCCTATCATTTTGATCACATCCTTATTCATGTTTGTTAAACTTCTGCACTGCTTCAAACTTTGTGTTGAAATTACCTGTTTCATTAAGACGGCACATTTCTGGGTCTTGGTTAACGTCTCATAGAGAATCACAAGATGCTCCTGTTGATGGTGAACATGACAGTCCCGGTTGTCTGATACGCAGCTGAGGTGCCTCTGGAGCCCACAATGGCCGAGCTGCGTGGAACACCAGCTCTGAGCCCCGCAGTGGGGATCATCTGTTTTTATTTAGTCATATATTTGTTATCTCATTTAACATACTGGTACCCACTTACAACTGCAGCTAATACCAAGATATGTAACACAGCATTCCTTCAAAAAACAACATTACTGAGAACACATCAAAGGCATCTTTTATTCTGTATACTATTTCAGAAGGAATTTAGAGTCTTGGCCTCTGTTTGGAAGATATTGATGACTTCATAACCAATGTCCCTGATATCTAAAAGGGGGTGGTTAATAACTGTACTCTTCTGACACACAGAAATCCTGAGGGTAGCTGCAAGGGTAGCTTTTGCATGGGATCAGACTTTCTTAGGAGCTTGTCTGAGGCTGACCAAAGAAATCCTCCAGGCACGAGATCACACTGCTGCTTTCTGCCCCAGGCATAAGGCCGATTTCTTTGGCTTTGCTGGCAGTACTTACAGCAGCATCTCTGCTTTTGAAAATAACAAATGAAAAACATTCCCCAAACTGTACAAAATTCCAAGGCACACAGAGTAAAAGTGTAATCACATGACAAATGAAACCTGTGCTGTGTGATTATTAGCATGGCCTGTTAGCATACCTAGAATACTTAGAATAGAATAAAATAGAATTGTGTTCTGCTACACTCCAAGACAAAAATTTTAGCCTGTTTCTCATGGTGAATATTACATACAACAGAAAAGTCATGAGACATCACAAAATGTTCTCCATTAAGAAAGCGGATTCCAAAGTGTATAAAGACTGATGATTCAGTTACACACTGGGTGGCTTTGGATCAGTCTCAGATTATTTATCCTGTCCACCAAATGAGATATTTATTATTTGGACCACAGTAGCTTTCATTTTAAAATGGCATAGGTAATTTCCTATCTCTACTGATTTTACTTCAGGGTCTCAGTGGTGCAAAGTAGCTTATGTGGCTTGTCTGCAGCTGCCTTGTGCTCTTTTCCTCATGCTTCCCAGAAGAGAGCCTTGTTGTACGTGAACATTTGCTGAGGTCTAGCAGAAAACCCAGAATGGTAAACTTTTAGCCTTCTGTCTTTGGATTCATAAAATATCATTATTGTGATCGATTGGGATATCCATTTGAGGTGGCATTTCTAACCGGAAAGGACTTGAATATCCATGCAAGCCTGGGCGTTAATAAAGTGCTTTCTGGGGCAATGCATGGAGGAAGAGGGAAACAGAGCTTAACTTGTGTCAGTCACCAAAGGCAGCAAGTTTCCAGGCCTAACAGTGTTATAGGCTCAGACAGAGACACACCAGTGCCCCAAATCCTAGCTGAATGGATTCAGATTTGTAACTGATTTAGACATTGGCAATTTATTCAGTAGGGAGATACTAAAACATGGAAGACTCACTTTTTACAGCAAAGGACAAATGTACAAGACATTCAAAACCGTGTGGAAGAAACAGGATACATGCCTGTGTAAGAAAAATAATATTGGGTGTAGAATTGATTTATATGTACATAAATAAAATAGAGGTATCAAGACCAAAATTTGCTGTTGTAAACTGCTATATATCAATGCCTGGCACAGTCGAAGCTGTGGCACATGAATGGGCTCCATGCATTGACATGCCAATTTAGGGTGTCACTAGAGTCCATTGGGAGATAAAAAGTATTTTGTTTGTTTTGTTTACATAGTACATAAGCAAAAGGCTGTGCAAGTACAACTTTTACAGTGTTTTGTTCAAGGTAAATTCCTATTGCAGATGTCAAAGGTAGGAGAATTTATTGGACTGTATCACTACAGATACAATATTTGGAATTATTTCGTACAAAATACATAGACTAATAATTTCATATTACTTCCTTTGCAGTGATACATGTTTTTCAAGTAGAAAGCATATAAGACAGATGCATGCAAAATATGTTCTGGAAGTTATATTTTCTTTGGCACACATGGCTTCCTGTGGGACATCATCTTCTCCTTAAATATTGTCAATTTACTTCCTTGCTTGTACATTACATTTAAAACAATTTCTTACTAGTAAAATATTCTGCTGATGAGAGTTAGAGTAGACTAAAGTCTACTGCATCCCCATGTTTTCACACTCAAAACATGAAGGAGGAAACAAAATCCTGAACAATAATCTCAAGCTCTGGAATTGTTTGAGCTCAGGGAGAAAGCAGTGAAATTTATGGTATCTAAATTCAGAGAACAAAATATGAAACCATATTAATCTAAATAAGAAAATCCCAGTACTGCTCCAAGAATTCTCTGATGCAGAATAAATTCTCTTCAAAACACACTTGAAGTTGAGAGTTATCAGGGTTCAAACCTGTTGTACTCCTTTTATCTTTAGCAGCTGCAGACGTTGAATCTAGCTACTATTTGAACTATCAATTCCAACATGGTCCAAACAATCGTAATACAATGCTTACGGTTCATATTTTTAAAAGATTTTTGGCTTAAATCATTGCTCTTCATAATTTGCAATAACGTCCATGCTGAATATTCCTTCAGGGAAAATACAGTTTAGGAAATAATTCGGTAAATAAATAGATCTTTGTGCAAACGAAAAATTATTTTCGGTGGAAAATACTGATTCTAATGGTATATCTGTGAATACTGTAAAATAATTTTATGTGGTTAATCTAAGAAACTATATTCCTTTTAATCACCATCTAATAGCATATTTTAATGACTTTATGCACTCTCCAGTGATATCATATTTTCTCATCTCAGGTCCTTTTTTATCTTCAAGTCACAAAAAAAAAATGTATACTAGCTTTCCTGTAGATTGTCAATCCATTCCTAGCACGGAATGTAAGCATGATCCAAATGACAACTGTGACTGGGCCTCAGTGATGTATTTTAAACGCTGGACTTTAAATTCTGTTAGTGCATGGAAGAAAAATCTTTTATAAGCTTCTGTTTTTGCAGAACATTTTAAAAAATCAGAGTTATCAGGGATCTCAAAGCTTATTCTGCCACCCAACATGAGGAAGTCAAAAAAGATAAGGAATGGCAGTGATATCTGGAGAAAGTTCTTTTTTGTGCAGTGCTTGTCCCTTGTTTATTTAAAATAATCAGAAATAAATTTTTATCCGGGACGACTGATTTGTCTCATGCTGGCTTGTAGACCTGCTATTTGGCCATTTATGATGCCATCATGCTGGTTAACTATTACACATTGGCAGGGTTTTATAGTCAGGAGCAGATTATTGGTCATATTGGCATTACTTATTCTGTATTTTACAGTTGCATCCAAATAACTCCATTAGGAATCAGTAATCAGTTGTGCTAAACTTGTAACAAAAAGACATTAATGATTGCTATAGACTCTTCCTGTTTGTCTTTGCTTTCTTTTACTGTCTGTTTACATCATGCACCTTACTGTAAGCCAAAGAAGAAGAAATATTGTTTTGACGAGACCAGAACTGAACTTTGCATTTGTATCTAGTTCCATTCTTTGCTGAAATTACCTGGCCCATATCAAACAACAGACCCTATACTTCACTATAGTGCCAAGTTTTATTATAAGATAACGGTTGGCTGCCTAACTGACTACATAAATTGCAGGAGAAATACAGCTCCAAATTTTTATTTAAGTTAAAGAAACTACCTCCTTTATTGTAGTAGGACCACCAAAAGTTTCTGTGTGAGTCTGTAACTCTCTACAACCAGATCTCCTCTAATATGATCTGTATCAAGTTAGCTGCTAGCTTGAATGGCTACTTAGTACCTTCATTTCCATGGTAATTATGCCACTGATGATTATTTTAATGGAAGGATAATGGTAATGCCCTCTTTTTCTGTTCAAAATGGCCATCAGATATGTAGGAAGTATACAGTGCAACAATGAAGTATGCTAAAAATTGTTGTGTTGTACAAAATCAATTGAAAAGCCTTTCCACCTCATGAATTTTGTCCCCACTGGGAAAGCTAAAATATGGATGCATTTTGCCGGGAGACCAGAATCTTCATCTTTGGAAAACAGCTGCAGCTTTTGTATCGTTTGGTTCCAAATGCTACCTGTGTCTAACTTGTCCCTCAAAACTTTTGATAAATTCTACACTTCTGGTATTGTTCTGTAACCATATAGGACATAGAATGTGCACTGAAAATTTAAAGTGTATACAGTATAAAACATAATACCATATCACAAAAAAAAAACACAAAAATGCTAGCACTGGCTGACTGATTGGATATTTAGTTTATTGTGGGAAGGAAGGCAATATATGAGGATATATAATCTGGAATTCTGTAAGGCAGCACTGATATAATGTGCAACAGAGGACATAGTACTTGTTTAGGGGTAAAAAACATGAAGAGAATGCTACTAAAAAGCATCTATTATTTGGTCAGTCTTCCTTAGAATGGAATTATACCTTCAAAACTAATCCATTCTTACCCTAGAAGATTTCCACTCTATATCTCATTTTGTTCTTTCAAAAAGATGCATAAGAATGGAAGGGAATAACTTGGCTTTGATCTCTATGAAATATGGATTCCAATCACATAAAATTTGGAGAGGTTTTTTTTTAGTGCAGGGAGGGAGAAAACTATACTAAAAACTGTCTTTTAGCCAAGGAAATGCATGACTCTGGAATGCTTAGAGAGAAGAAAATACTGTACCTCTTGTTATTTTCACTGGGCTGCAGCGTCTAATTTTCTCTCTTCTTGGGATTTTCAATCTATATGAACACAGGATATGACGTCCAGCACCAGATGATTGGTTCATCAAGCTTGGTATCCTTGTCATACCAGGTGGTTTTGGTAAAACATGCCGAAATATAGAACAAAGCCTGTTTTGCACAAAATAGTTGATGGTCAACAGATTCCTATTGGACATCTGTTCAACTGTAGAACAGAGATCTTCTCCAACAACTGGTTCAGATCCACACATACTTTGATTTCCTTAGGGTTAATAGACAATATTATTTTATTGGTCATAAATTTAGACTGATTTGAAGAAAGTTTTGCTACAGTATTTGACTCCGCAACCTCGTGTAAAAGGGAATTCTACCCCTTCAAGCTGTGTGAAGTGGCATTTCCTGCTTTCATGTGATAGATTTTGCTGCACAATTTAAATGCATAATTTAATATTGTTTTTAACGACAAAAATACAAAATCAGAAATGTCATGCTGGGTCTGATCCTATATAGTGCCTCCAACACTTGATACTGCAAATAGTTGAACACAGACTTTTATTCAAATTCCAGTTTTTACAGACTATGAAGACAAAGGGCATTCTGCTGAGTACTTTATTACTTTTGTTAATGTCACCTATCACACCCTCTTAATTCTTTTTATTCTTGCAAATCATCAATCCCTTTCAAGTGATACCAAGCTTGTTTAGCAACTTTCTATAGCAGTAATTTCCAAGTCTATTTTTTTTGTTATATAACAAATCTCTTAATTCATTTCAAATTTCCCAACTTTAAACATTCTTAATTCCTCACCATTGTTTTCAGTTTCTTGATTTGAAAATGGAAACCTGTTTTGCCAGACTGTTCAGGAATTCATACATCTATGTATGAATCTAAGCAACTACGTAAGACTTATACTGAGATAGTCCACTACTGTAAGAGTAATTACAGTAAGAGTAATTACTGACTATATTCTGAGAATTCAAAAGAAATCTGTAACAGAAAAGCAGCTGGAACAAATTTGTAAATATCAAAGAGTTTGGTGAGTCATGTGCATCCATGTCTGTCTCTGTCTCAATTACAATTAAAAATACATACAGGATATGTAATTGTTGAAAATATTTTGTCATTAACCCTCAAAAGAAATTAAACTAATGATAATGAAAATTCAAATTAATTTAGTTCAAATTTCCTGGGAAGAAAAAACAATGTGTATTTTATAGGGTGTAGGCAGGATAACGATTTTGAAGATGCCTGGCTGGCTTATTTCTACAGACATGTGTTGAAGCAAGAGGCAGGTGAGTCTTACTGATTGTTTTGTCAAAGACAGGAATGAAATAAAATATGAATTCTTGACATGAACTCTCTTTAAGGCAGGAAGGTTCCAGCCTTGACTCCTTTAATCGGGACATTACCTAAGTTGGAATTGCAATCTGAACTATCGTATGAGCCACTGGCAACAGAACTGACACCATCAGACTGTTTTAAACTTACTTTAACTCTTTAACTGTTTAATTGACTGTGGCAATGTTGCTGTGTTGCAGGGCATGTTTTGGGAACCAAGGCCACAGGAAATAAACTTCTAAAAGCCTTGGCCAAAGGGGTTGGAGCAGGGAGCGCCACTTTTACCTTGAATGTGTCAAGTGCTCTCTTTTTTGAGATGGAGAAGTGAAGTTGGTTGGAAAAACCATTGATCTGTTCCTTGTGTCAGAGAAGTTTCTTTGTCTGAGGCAGCAATCACGGTTATCTGCTTCAGCCCCTTAGGGGACCAGCTGCCCTCGAAAGGGAGAAAGGATATTAATCAGGTGAGAACAGTCTCCTTCCTCCTGGCTCGGTCCTGCCTGTGATTGCTCCCTGAAGCTGCCTTTAGCCACCGTTTGTGCTGAGTTGTGCTCTGAGGGATGGAGAAGCTGGCAGCACAACTTGCTAGTAGCACAACTTGCAGTCAGAGGTCTCATTCAATTGCAAATGGAAAGTCACCACAGCCACAGATCTTGCCAGTTGTCTGTGTTAGAAGCCTTCTGTTATTATTTCTAGTGCAGTGCATGTATTGCACTAAACACACGTATCAGGCAAAAAAAAAAAAAAATCTCTCTTTTAAACCTTTTGCCTCACCTGTCCCTCACCTGCCTGTAAGTGCCAGGGAAGGAAACAGAAACAGAGAGTTGTGAATGGCCATGCAGGAATTTCAGTGGAGCTGAACTGGGCAGTACTATCTGCTTGCTCTTACCAAAATCTGCATTGCCGTGAGGCAAAACGTAAGTATTTCTGTTTATTTGAAGCACACAAATCTGAGTAAGATAACGTCACTTGTATCTCACAGTACAGCAGCTAGGCAAATTTGGTCACACATATCCATGTGATACAGTTTCTGTACTAGAAATTCTGAGTCAGGATCACAGTCTGTCTTCAGCTTTGAAAAACACTTCATTTTCCCATCTACTCATCAAGTGGTTCCAGTTACAGGTGCTACAAGACGCTGTCAGTCCCCTCTTCTGATACCGCAGCCGCTCAGACATGCTGCCACGCTCGCCTCCCTGAAGCGCAGGGAAAGTTGTGTATCGTACACAGAAGATGGAAGGAATTTCTTTTATTTGTATTTAATATGGTTCCTGCAATAATTTTGGGGGGAATGCTATTTTTTAGTTTTATAATTTTCCAATTGAATATATTCATTTCCTCTGAGCTTTATGCTAGTTTTAAAGCCAGGTTATAAAGTGCATACTTTTTCATTTCATGTATCCAGGTGAACAAATAAAGTGACAAAACTCATTATTTAAGTCTGACAAGCCATCTTGGTTAAAGGACTGGAACTGGAGGCAACTCGTGCTCTTCCTGCCAGTAGTTAAGTGTCCCACCTGAGGTTGGGTAGTCAAAGTGGCATCTTACCTAAATTAAATGGTATGTGCAATAATTAGACAAATGAGAAAGATCATAGGCAGTTGAAGGAAAAAAAAATGGTGAATTTACGCCACCATTGCAATTCTTGTAGTAAAGTAAATGACCAGACACAGAGGGGAAAAAAAAAATGGTGATGTCCCTTATTCTGCTTTGTTCTTATTCATTTATTCTTGTTTAAAAGAAAATAAAGCTATCCTTTTTTTTTTCTTTTTTTTTTTTTTTTACATATTTATTTTCAGGTGGGCTTTAAGGCTTGTTTTAATGTACAGCTTTTTGTTTTTATTTTTTTAAACAATTGCATTTAAAATTGAGTAAATGAGAAAATAAATTGTAAAGCTTTCTGATGCTTAAAATGGTCTAGAAGAGCTATTTAGCTGCTTCTTAAGTGCTCTAGAAATTCTTTTGATTGCTCATCAATTCTCTTTGTATAAAAATAATTTGATACAATTGCTGACAACATAAGATTTTCTATGTTTGCCAGCTGCTCATCATTTGCAATATACTATCCAAAGTTTGGCTCTGATGCCATGAAAGAAAGATTTTGGTTTTGGTGCATTCTGGATAAAGAAAACATGTAAAATATGCTTCTAAAAAACCAAGCTTGCCATCTTTGCAAAGACAAATACAAATAACTAATTATTAGAAAAACACAAAAGATATTTATACTGAAACACAGCACTGCAGGATTTGTGCAGCAGCTTTTAAAATCCAGAGGGGTTTTCCATGCTGCTGGCAGCATAGCTCTAATGGTATTACAGTAACAGCCCGTGTGGTAAAAAGACATTCAAGGGAGTGAAGTCAACTTAATTTCAATATCCTCCACCTTTTGCAGATCTTGGAGGAATCAGAAATTCAAAATTCCACCCATCTTTTTCCGCTTATCGGGAGATCAGGAATTTTGCTCCTTGTAATAGAGTGGCCAAAGGAAATCTCTGCCACCGACCGGACCGTTGCAGACTTGGCTTTCATGAAACAAAAAAATGAAAAACAAAAACAAAGCAAAACAAAGCAACAGACAGAGGAAACACGGCGCATTAGGAAGATTTCAAAAGCCACAGAGTCATAAGGCTTTCACAAAGTGCTCTTCCACACCAGTGAGAGCCTGAAAGTTCAGTTCTTCCAGGCATTTTCAGCTAAATTTAAACTGTTAGCAGCATAAATGTTAGAAGTAAACAAACACACTTATCTGTATCTTGATGTTCTTGTTCAATATTTATGCAGTGAAAAATTGACCTTTGACAGAACTTCAGGATTTTCCCCACAGTACTTAATATTTGGGAGATGCTGCATACACAGGAAAGGAATATACTCTATTTCTTCTGCACTTTATGCATAATATTTCTTTTAACGCATAAATGCATGAGCTTACATTTGACAGTGCATTTCATGTGGAAAAATTTGCAATGAAATATGTGCATTTTTCTGATAAAATCAAAAGTACTCACATTTTGACAAAGATTAAATCATCCTGTGAAGCTTATCTATGCGCAGCATTTTGTGCATTTGAATAGGTCATTGTCTCCAAAGTTATTATTAATGCATGAAAAATTCAACATATACATGAGTTTATATAGGATCCTGGCTTTAAATAACCATTAAAAATGTACTGTGCTTTATTACTATGGCAGTGTTTTCTGGGTAGAGTTTAAGCACATTTCTTTTGCAGTGTGGAGAGCTCTCTACCTGCCACTTACCCTGTATTAGTTTCGTGGTTATGTAGAAGACAGTTCATAATGCAGTCAATCTTTTCATGAAAATTAAAATCACTTACAAGGAAGTAAGATAGATACACTATAAAATAAAAATGTTGAAAGTAAAATAATATACTCAATTCTTTACTTCCCAAATCCCTTATTGCATATTTTATGTGATGGTTATAGAACCTCTTCTTCAAAAACTCCAAAATCTTCAATAAAATTGTTCCTTCAGAATCTTATAGCTTGTCCCATTGATTTCAGGTGATTTTTGCTAGAAAACTATTTTAATGCCTAATTTATAAATCTAAATATGCCTAATGTTTTCTATATGTTTAAATTTTGTAAAATGTAAACCCTGTCTGGAACCTAAGACAGCAGAGAAGTGGGACAAAAAAAAAAAAAAAAAAAAGGATGAAAATCACTTCTTATAGTAGTCTGCAACTGGCCTTATCCGCCCATAAAAATCATTCTATCTTGCCACACACATGATTTAACCAAGAGGGGGAGTCTCTGCAGATATTTTCCTTGGTGCAAGAAAGAATTCGAGGGTCACAGGATTGCTAGCCCTGTAAGCGATAGACCTTGAGTGCTAAACCATTATACATCATTTTAAGAGGCCTTATACCACAGATCCAAATTAGACATGAACTCTTTCTGCTCTGTTTTACATGAAGCTGATTGGCTTTCCCTTAGCTGTAATTCCTTTCCACGTGTTCTTTGTAAACTGTGGGAATGCAGGTTAGATAGCACCTCGTGCCCAACAGCACATCCAGCATCCATGGGCTTCAGCAGAAAAGGAAGGTGCCAGCAGTTACTAATGATGTTGTAAACATTACCCATCACACGGTTTTTCTGTTCACTGTATTCTGCACTACAGGTTAACAAACACAGTGCTGTTATTCCTAAAGCTAGAAGAAAATAAAACATTCAAGGGCAAGTACTGCCTGCCTGACCCTTACTAATCTTCCCACTGGGCTGAACACTGCCTTTGGTGTAATCCTAATTAAGGAATTGCTTTCAAATTATGTAGGTGTATTAGAGATAGGAATTCGTCCCAATGACTTTACCCTATAGGCTGATGTGATAGCCCATTGAGATTAGTAAAACAGCAAAATTTGGGTCACAAGGGAAAAGAGCTGTAGATTT
The DNA here is from genome assembly GCF_000705375.1 of Tinamus guttatus. Next base: position 585,713 of record NW_010584739.1, on the reverse strand, counting down.
ACAGACCAACTGAGAAAAGTAAGATTTTATTCATAGCAGAGTGCCTGGAATGCATAATTGCACTTAAAAAAAAGGGGGGGGGGATGTTAGGCATCCTAGCATTTCTGCTTTTCTGTACTCTATACATAAAATTCAGTAAAAATCCTGTGCTAGTGTATAAAATGAGATGAGTACTACTAAAAGTAAGTTTGTTCTCAAAGAGCATCCATTCTGAATATTGTGCCATTTATGACTATACTGAGAGTCTATCTAGCCACTGTTTAGATTGTCTGTCATCTCTCAGAGCAAAATGCTTTCCATGGGAAGCTCAATGGTGAACCTCTGGTTCAACATAATTTTCCAGCTGTTCAAAAAAAGGCACGTAATGGCATATATTTCACAACTGCTGAAAAGCAGTAAAATTAACTGATGAATGGTAATATGCACCTGGGCCCAATCCCACAAAGTGTTTAGTGTCCTGGATTTCACCATTACCATGGAGCCAGTGGAAGTCTGAGGGTCCTAAGCATTTTGTGGTGGGAATAAGAAGAGTGAAGAAGGTCTTTCAGCACTTCCCAAAATAGGGTCAATAGCCAGTAACATCAGACTGATCTGACTGTTATTAAACTAAGTTCAGGATACATCAGTATGGAACATGGTGCCAACAGAAAATTGCTGTGCACTGGATGATTTGTGTCTGTTTCTCTAACACTGACTTTGGAGGTCTCTTGGATCAACATAAAGACATAGTATGAAAAAGGCTCATTTTGTTGTCCAAGTGGAAAAGAATCATCTGGGTGAACTCCTTTTACAATAGTATAAAACATCTAAATTTTTTTATTTATGGACTATTTATACTATCTTTCTAAAAAGAAATAAGTATTATCTTAATTTTCACATCACTTCTTATTTTAGAGCCAAAAATAAGATAGTAGATGAGAACGTATTCGGTGTTTTTCATCTGTCTAATAGACTGAAATTTTGCCTTTTCTTTTGATGCCCCACAGGAACAACATCACAGCCAAACACATTTCCTGAGTTCACTTCTTTACTTTCACGTGGAGCGAGTGTATCATCACCCTGCGATAGCCATCCTCCATGGGCCTTCACCAAGGGACTTCCTTTCCTCAGGAAACCTGTCTTATCGCTTTGTGCCAAAGGCAACAGGTTTCCTTGTTCAAGAGCTTTGTGTGTCACATTATCTACTTTCTAGTTTAAAATATTTAAGTATTTTTATTGGATCTTTCAGAGAAAAGTGGCTAAGATCTTACCTTGCTAGTCTGATAAACTTAGTATCAGAGCAAACTGCAGGACATCCTAAAAAGTTCTGCAAAATCCATGAACATTTTTATTAACTTCTTATTTAAAACAGTTAAAAACCTACTTAACTAAAAAGATGAATGTTCACCTGAAGTCTGAGCTCACTTCCACAAAATTTAGGCTCATGAGTGATCTTTGATGCCAATAAACCTACTAATGGGAAAAAGGATTACTGCAGTCAATAAAGCTTGTGGAGTCAGAACCTAAAGCTCCACTAGCAACTTTATCATTCTTATTACTTGCTAACAAAATAATTTGTAACAGTGCCATTCAGGTTGATGCTATGTATCAGGCCCTTCTGCTCCCTGTTTCCAACTGGGATCTGAGACTTTAAAATCACAACTTGAAGGTGAAAACAACAAAACCTAAACACAATTACTCTTTTGCCATCAGACAAATTCCTATATCAGAAAATAACTGTAGCTTATAAACCAAATTACGAAAGCTAGTAAATGCATAATTAAAAAAAAAGAAAAATCTATTGCATTAACCTCATTGTGTAGAGATATAATGAGTAACCAGTCAGATAATAAAAACTAAGTCACAGTAAGAGAACATAACTTAAATGCAAAGAGAACCCAGGACATCAGATGCCTACGTGTCTGGAGACAGGAGTACTTGTGACACTTTGCTTATTTAATGCCTTCCAAAGTGAACACTTCAATATTTACTTGAAGCCTTATTTAATTTGTAGCTTGAAACAACTTTAAAAAAAAATCCTGGGGACTTCCTCTAAACATTGTCATTTTTTTCAAAGAAAAATGAAGAAAAAAGCACTTGTCATAAAGACATTCACTAGCCCTAGTCTAGCCCACCTGTGACCTTTTTTCACTAACATTCAGATTTTACCTCTATGACTCTTCCTGTGTGAGATCTCGAAGTATTGGACACGTTATTTGGTAGAGTATGCAGAGCTGACTGGCAGTAAAGGAAGAAAAGTATGTGTCTCAAGCACTGACCAGAATGTATTTTTGTCTTTGAATGAAGATTCTGGAAAAACAGTGATTGTGCAGAAGGATTTCAAACAGCTGGAGAGTTACAAATGTAACACATTTCCCTGTACTGTCAGTGAGCCTGAGTAATTACTGCTGCAGTGTCTGTTCATGTTCACTGACTCTACTGTGTGGTATCTGAGTTGGCACTTCAGATGTCTGCAACCATTCCACTTACACTACTCAAAACGTAAGAACACCAGGATAGTCTCATCTCAGAAAGTATGATTATCATATATCAGCTATGAAGAGATCTTAACAACATGACTTAGGTTGGAAAGGTAAGGATCTTTTTTTCTCATTGATGACATTTTGCCACGTTTTGGGAACAAATCTGTGGACAATCACCAATCCAGTCTGATGCAAATAAGTTCACATGAGAATACTAGATTATATTTGCTTACTTGATAGTATTTTTTAACTGATTCTTCAAAAAGACAATTTTTTTACCACGACCATGGTCATAATCTTTACAGTATGTTAGTCACCTATTTACTTATTTCAGATTGCTGCATTAGATTTTTTTTGTCCCAGATATACTATTATTGCCCATTCAGTCAAAAATCAGAGCAGAGATTTAAAAAAATTACTGCTGGCTAACAAGTTTTTAATCCATTATAATGTATTGCACAAAAGAAATGTTACAGTTCATGATGCCTACAGTACCATAACCTAATATCAGCCTGTTTTGTCCTAATATTCCTCCTTGTCTGTGTTGGTAGATGAGGAAGGAACACCTTGAGGAAAACTCTATCTTCAGGGGATCTCAGAGGAACTCACCACTGCTGAGAGACGCAGAACCCTCTTTACTTTCTTTTTGCCATTCAAACTCATCAAATAGATGCGGTTGTTTCAGGTAATTTTTTTAAAGCCTAAAAACATGAGCGGTACCACATAGCTACAGCAATGACCTTACCTATAAGGTGTGCCCCTATCTGACCTCCCTTTTGATTTGAAGAGTTTGTGGTCCCTAAAAAAGGAGGTCACTCAGACTCCCAAGGGTCATCACCCTTCGGTCAGTGCCTGCTGGTCCTCCTGACCAGTGCCAAATTATGTGTGATGCATTTCATGATGTACTCAACTGTGTGCTAGGGACTGAGCTGAGAGCACTAAACTAATTTCATGTAGGAGCTCAGGTTTAAGTCATTTTTAAACAACATTAACATATTTCATATATTTTCTCTCCAGGAAAAAAAGCCCTTGAGAGGCCAAAGTGGAATAGTTTCTATAACATAAGGTAATCTTAAATATGATGGATGTAGGATCCGCCTATGACTTGCTGTCAATTACAGAATTTATCCCATATCATATGAAACAAGTTTAATAAACCACTTAAGTGTTATAAGGTATGCTTCCCACCAGCGTGAATTATGTATCTATCTGCAGCCAAATGTGCATGTTCTATCACTCTGAATATTAAATACAAAAACTATGTTTAAATAATGTGAAGGGCCTGATTTAAAGCAACAAAAGCTAATAAATTCAAAGTTTATGCTGACAGTCTATCCTTAGCTCACACAAATTGTTTCAAACAGGTATAATGGCATGAATTACACTCCTCTTACATTTATGTTTCTACTTCCACATTTGAATTTCCTGAGTTTTGTCAGCCTACATCTCTCCATGAGTGTCTTTAAACATAGTTCTACAATGTAATTTATTAGCATTGTTTTATTCTTTACAGCAAATGTATACTTTATAGAAAATTAAAAAATGTATATTGTCTGAGCAAATTGAATTGTTTCTTTGTCTTAACTTGTCTTGTGTTTAATAAACACACAAAATGTTTAAAAATACATGTTAATTAGCATATAAAGTTTTTTGTTTGTATGTTTGCATGGAGAATTGTAACTAGTCCCACGGAGCTCTGCTGATCTCGTGGGTTGTCATGGAACTAGATGACACTTAGAACGCTCACTAGAAAGTAAAGTAATTATTATAAAAGGCATTTAAAACATCTAAAACTATATTATAAAAAAAATAGCCTTAACAATATGGATAATAAGCATGTAAACATGTAGGTTTACAATGTTGATGAGCACTGAGTGGGTTTTAACTACTTTGCTGTGTGTGTCTCATTTTATATGGCATTTCAGTGTAAATAAATATGAAAAGGACTTTAATAGTCCAATCCAAATTCTATTCAAGTGGCTTTTTTTGGCACAGGATTTTATGGAAGGATAACTGGAATGAAACTGATGAAAATACAAAGAAACCTTCACATCTCTGCAGTGCTACTACTCAGGAAGCATCTGTAAGTCCTTGGTAAGAGGTGAGAATGAAGCAAGATGGCAGTCAACAATATAATATGTCACTAGAACGAATAAATGCAATTCTTAACGGCAAACATATAGACAGGCATGTCATATAGCACGATCATAAAATGACATCTTTGTTGTAAATTCCAGGAGACAAGAGTATGAGCTATAGCATTGCTAAGTTGGTAGCACAGAATGCCTTTATTTATCAAACAAGAGGGAGCTCTGTAGTATAGTTTAAATATCACAGACTGGTCAGCCAGAAAATCCTGAATTGCATTACTGGTTTCAACACTAATATAGCAATTTTGATAGTAAATAAATCTTTCTTCCTCTAAAATTCCCTACCTGTAATGCCGGAATGTTTACTCCACTGGAAGAATTGCAAAGTTTTACCTCTTATTATTGTTACAGCGCAGCAAAAATACGTAATACCACATGTTTGCAAAATACTACTATCCCCTTTTCATCTTTTCATACGAGCTCAGGCAAGTTTTTACTGTGGATAGCTTCTTGCATCTTTTTCTAACTTATCTAGTGTTTTTCAGATGCCACAGAGCATGCAAAAAAAAAAACTTCTCAGATGACTCTGGACATCTTTCACACAAATGTTAAAAAAAAATCTGTGTAGTTTAGTTATCCATCAAATGTGATTTTCTTTGTAGACATTATTCTTCTTCATCTGAATGAAAATACAAACATGATAGTAACTGTGGAATGGCCCAACATACTTTTTCATATGGTTATTCAAAAGCATTTTTTAAATTCTACCTCTGAAATTCTACCTCTATCTCTCCGAAATCTTCATTTCTGAAATATGTGGAAATATATGATTTTACACTTCTTGCAGAAATCTTTTACATGTCATAGAAAAGCATACAGATTCATATTTATCTACACTTGGCTCATTAATATTAGCTTTTAAAATTCATATGATTTAAGATTCTGAACCACACAAGTGCTTAACTAGGTATGTACAGTTTAGCAGACATATCTGTAGAGACCCTCCAGTTAGTAGCTTTAACTCATAAGGGCTTTTTTTTGTTTATTTGTTAATATTAGATAAAGGTATGATTATTCAATATTCCTAAAGTATACTTCATTATTTTATATCTATTACATAAATTCATTTACCTTATTTTTTCATTATGACCTTTCTGTATTTGTTTTCATAGTTGATGCTTTCCATGTCATTTCCATGTCAAATTTTTATAATTTCGGGTATTTTTTGAGGTAATTTAGAAATTTGTTTTAAGCATCTAAAATAGATTTGCTTGCACAACCTAGGAAACTTATTCCTTGTTTAGAGACCAAATATGGTCAACATCTGGCTCAGAGTTCCTTGCGTCTGTTTTTAGGATATTTCAAATAAAAAGCATTCAGTATCCAATATCCAACATCCATATATAAGTGATAATGATTTAAAATGACAGTATTCAATTGTAGTAATGCTGGATTTTAGGTATTTATGTTCAATTTATGAATTTGTTCATTTCATTAGATTCATGAAATACTAAATCCTCAGTTTCTGTGTAATGAGTCATCTGCTACCTGGATTATTGTCAAGTATACTAGGAAAACAACAAAAAGACACCAGTTTGCTTTCAGCTGCAGTACAGTGTCTTAAAGTAATGCAATGTCTGAAGGTATTTCACTTTGATTCAGCTTTCTTATGAGCTAGAATAGAGATATGTTTGAGAAATGGTGTACTCGACATTCCCTGGAGGTGCAACATGTCCCCGAAGCGCGAGTGCCAGTCTGAGAGAGGAGCTCTAGGAGACTTTGCCCAAGCTGCTTCATCACTAGCCTAGAGCTCAAAGGCTGAAGGAACGTGGAAACTCAGATCTAGAAAGGTTTCCACAATGAGGTGCTGTGTTCACAAAACGTGCTGGTGAAGCTAGAGACCATCCAGACTCAGGAAAGCTTTAAATAAATAAATAAATACGTAGATAGATAGATAAATAAGCATAGCTCCAAGCACAGAAATCTCATCCATACGTGATCTAGACGAGTGATGGAAAATGACAGATAAGCTGTTTTCTGTTAAATAGGGTCTGTCTTAAATGCAAAGCAATATTCCTGAAATATTTTCCATGGCTGCCAAGGTCACACTGTTCTTTGTGTGTCATTTCATGCAAAATATTTAATGGGTCAGTTTATATGTTTGAAAATAACTTGCATATGGACACAAATGTCAGATTAAAAAAATGGTGCTTGAGCACTGATGAAAGGTGGCTGTGATATAGTCTTCATGAGCTGAATTTCCTATATATTTGTATGAGACCACAGAGTAAACACTACATACGTGCAAGTATGTCCCTTGTGCTAATCTCCATTCCATCTCTTCTTTGACATTTCTGTTTTCTATCAGGGTTTTTTAGTGAACCATGGCGTGCTGCAGCCCTGTTCAGAAACAATCATCTCCCCTGTAACATCAGTAGATCTTGAAAAACAATGAGATTTTTATAGAGCTGCTGGTGCTGAGGATCTTCCACTCTTGTCATTGGCCTGCCCCAGTCTTAGATCTATGCTCTGTCCCTTCAGGCTTCACAAAGTCTCCCTGTTGAGTCGTGGGCTTCTGCTCCCTCATAATTGTTAGTTCTGCTTCCAGAATTAGCCCCTCCTATTGAGAGCCTAATTATGAGGAGAAAAAGTAGACTTTGGCCTCTAGGGAATTATAGCATGGCTTGAATGGCTTCAGTGAAATACTGAAGACTTTTGCTTTTCATTTTAGTTTACAGGATTTGCTGGGCGTCAGTAGGAACTGACCATTTTCTTGCTCTGTAATGCTTGACTTGACTTCTGTCTCCTTTTCAGTTTTGGAACAAACAAGACTCAAAAATAAAAAAAAAGACTATATTTAAGTTCTATGTTCAAGTTTCAGAAGTAACAACTAAATCATATACATATACATATATATATATAGAGAGAGAGATTTGTTGTCCCAGCAGCTGAATATAAGGTATTTTTTTTTAGAGTATATGAGTGTGGTAAGTCTGATTACACGAATGACTTTTCCGGGAATACAGATAGATGACTGTGTTGCTAATAGGGTTAACTCAAACAAGTGTTAACCAGTGCACTGTGGTGCAGTGAATGGCAAAAGAAAAACTACATTTTAGGTTTTGAAGGTTCTGAAAGCCACCCCCACATATAGATAAAAACATATATGGAGAATCAAGAATGACCCAACTACGCTATTGGCACGTGGGAACACTGAGCTGTTACTCTTTCC
>NW_010584739.1:565857-577911 GCF_000705375.1 Tinamus guttatus | reverse complement strand
GGTTAGTCTGGATAGTTCAGTCCTTTCTCAATCAAGTCCTGCTTTTCCAAGTTACCTCAGCCTTTTCCACTCTATCTCTTTTTTACTGAGCAATATTAAGCTTTCTGCAGCTCCAACTCAGTTGTACATGGCAATACAGAAGAGTCAGATTATATTCCCATGCAAGTACACCGTAAGAACTTAAAATAGTATCCAATTAATTAAACAAAAAGCCCCAAACAAACAGCAAAGCAGAACTTAAATTCCCATATCACGGTGAGATGCTATCTCCACCAACCCTGCCTGTGTTGCTTAAATACCAGAAAGTAGCTTTAAAACTCTCCAGAGGAAGGCAGATTTTACTGGTTCCTTGTGAACAGAAAGGTTTATTCAGAATTAGACCACTTAGTAAGATTGCTCTAGTGGTCTGGGAGTCAAAAAAGACAGTTGCTCATTGGCATATACGAGTTACTGCTGTTCTGTAACCAAAGCTGAACCGGAGCCATCAAAGTGCCAGCGCTACCCTTCAGGCAGCAGCTGAGATCCCACTGTCTCCTGCTGTTCTCCTTGTGAGAGAAGGTGAATCTGTGTGATCTGTGCCGTGGAAAAGCTAAAGAAGAATTCATCCAGTAAAGACATTTACATGCCACTTACATCCATGAGCTTTAGATAACAGATAATAAACAAGCTTCAGTTGTTTTGATATGTGAAAAGAGGACAACACCAGGCGTATTGTTCATATAGTAGTTACAGCAACACCTACACAAAAACACAGAATCAAATGTATTATGAGAAAAAGTTGCCTGATGTGCTAATATGAGCATCTAAAATTTGGTATCTGGTATCTAATATACCAGATGATACCAGGGAATTGTATTTGGATACTTAGCAGCTTAATTCATCAGTATTTTTAATCCTATTTTTCTGTAAATACATTAGTTCCTGACTTCATAGAAATGCTACAAATATGTAAGTTTTTTTTTTCTATTATTTTAATAATTTGCAACAGATGACTCAAATGAAAAATGGATATAAATGGATAATTTCCAAACTGGGCTTGGAATATTTGAGTACTGAAACAAATGACTATAAATGTTGTCATCTGCATGACCAAGTCTAAAAGTCACAAATATAAAAGTAGACATTAAAACTGGAGAAAAATAAGATGAGTTGGAAAATTCTTTCCTGACCTCACCCTTCTTCACAAGAGTTCACTAGTGGAACTATAATGATTACAAAATATTTAAACAGAAATATAAAATCATCTGCATACAAAAAAATAAGTGGTTTGATGTGTCATTTTTCTTTTTAAGAATTTAAGTAATCCTCAGAAGAGCTTTGGGAATTTTTATGAGGACTTTTTTTTTACAAACCTTTTATATGATGTAGATGCTGGCAGCTCTAAGAATGAGATATAAGCTACTATTCTGATTTTGGAAAAAACTTTACATTCATTGTGGTCAGGTCTAAAATGTATCTATAAATAAAAGGCTGAAGAAAAGTCAAACTTTTGATTAGAACATTGTTTTGATTTGCAAGGTTTCTGTCCTTTGAATACTAGGCATCATCCCATTGTTAGTGATAGCAAAAGGAAAACAAAACAAAATACAGTTTTGAACAAGGTTTTAAAAATGCTGATAGAAAAAAATAACAAAACTCTATCATCTTTAACAGCCTTCAAGGATCTCTGACTGAATGTGTGCATGTTGTTAAATATATATAAAACATCTATCTTCTCATCCGTTAACTTTTAGGAAAGTAATTATACTGACAGATACTATGTTTTATACATTCTTCCAAATTTGTAAGTCAAAATCCCCATTTGGCCAATTTTATTTGACGTTAAAGCATAAAATTTTAGGGGTTTTGATATATTGCAATGTAGAGCCATTCAACTGAACTAAATGCTCCATCAGTTCACAGTTTGCACCGCTCTGTCCTGTTAGTTTAATTATCTGTCCTAAATTATCTACAGATGGTAACTTAATATGCATAAGTATATCTGGTTTCAGAGACAGCAGAGTAGTAGTTTACAAACTGTACAAGAATATGATTACAAAAACCTTACTGTCATTATTAAACACTTGCTTTATTATGACTCACTACAGCTGTTTATCCTTTCCTGGAATATTTGTGAAATCTGCTATGACAAAAAGAATCTACTAATAGCTCGGAGCCCATTGTGATCTTTAAATATATTGGCTAACAATGCATTGGCTTTGGTGGTGACAGCTTTATTGACATTTATGAAAAGCAATCAAGGTTTTAATTAGACTTTAGTTTTTTAATAGCCTGTTGTTTTCAGGTCTTCCATTTAGAATTTCCAGTATCCTGTTTTGCTTGCTTTTTCTAGAGGTTGCAATGCCATATAAAATAATATAAAATAGACTGAGATCTTACATCTGCTAAATTACTAGAATTCACTTTATATTTCTCAGAGCGCTGTTAGGTGGCTGTTTTTCTGTTGCATTACTTGTGTAATGCCAGTTTATTTCAAGAAAAAAAAAATACATCTATTTCTGTGAAAATTTGAAATATGCTGTTGATTGAGTGATAAAGATGTGAGTAAAGTATATATATTTTTAGATTTATAGTTAAATATGAAGGAAAAAAAATAGTTACACTGGAGATTGCAGAACAACACACTAGTTTACACTGTACTATGCTGCCTGCCAGCACTGTTTGGAGACCCTGGAATAACAGTCCAAAGTAGGCCCTAAGATCCACTGCAAAGGTTTGATGATTAATATTTCCCATCTACTGCAGATGTGCCATTCAGACCATATAAGCACAGTCAAGACCAACTTTAGAGTGCTTTTTGCTCTGCGAGAGTGTAGTGTCAGTAGGATGGGTTTAATGTTTGACATATTGGTTTTAGGGTGAATGTGCAGAGATAAAGAGGCATAGATAGCATACCTTAGAGGCATAGAGGTATAGATAGCATACCACAGGCATAGATAGCATACCTTACACAGCAAAAGGTATGGCATTAACTATTTTGCATGCTGCGCCATGCTGGATATGGTGGTGATATCACTGAACTCCTACATAGTGAAAGAGCTTTGCGTATTGAAAGAAATCACTGTGGTAAAGGAACAAAAGGTTCATGTGATAGAGAGAGTTGGCATTGCCAGCTTGAACGATACAACAAATAATTGTTCTTTCACAATCTTTTTTTCTTCTTGTAGTTGTTGAGAGAAGTTATATTTTTCCTTGCCAATAAATGAAATGATCAAGAACACATCCTATGCTTCTTTTTTTTCTCCAGCAGTAGTGAATCATGGAGGATAGCCACTTTGGGATATGATCTGAATTGATATTTAATACAACAAGAAGTAAAACTTCCCCAAAAACCAAAGGTCAATTTGTAATTGATCTGTCCTGATCTTCTTCATGTTATTTTCTCAGCAAGATGAATACTTTATATTTGAAGTTGCTGGATTAGGAAAAAAAAAATGTGTAGAATAGAAAAGAAAAGTGAAAATTAAAATGGGGGTAGTCAAACTGTACTGAAATGAAATGAAATGAAATGAAATGAAATGAAATGAAATGAAATGAAGAACAGTGCTACATATTTACTTGAACCTTAGTGTGAAGTTAAAAATAAAATGTCTTGTGTATAGAAAAGCAAGTAATAGTATTTTGTAAGCATCATTTCTCTGTATATAACCCTATGTACGCATATAATCTGCATAAAGGGTATTTTAATCCAAGGAATTTAAAATAGCATTTGTATGCAGTTTTTGTATGCTGTTTTGTTGTATTACCCAACAGAAAAGGAAATCCATTAAAGTGATGCAAAGAAAAAGCAAATCATGCTCTCTCAATAACTGGACCAGGACAGGATGCCAGTTATTGATTTAGTCTGGGATACCGGAATACTAAATCTTCTTCTGTATTCAGGCAGTATATCTTTTGGAACTCTCAAGATGATTTACTTTTCATATTTAAAAAATAATCCTATTTGAGGGTAGAAGACCTGTCTTCATGTACGCACATTTTTGTTTAACCCTGTCTTTGACTGAAATTTTTCCTGCATAAGTATTGTCCATTAGATTTAATTGTTATTCCTTCATTGGTGTCTTTCAGGAATTGAACAACTGTTACTTGGTGCATCTCCTTGACAAGAGTTGACAACTGGTCCAAAAGCAGGCTTTGTAATTTCCCGTCCTATTTCATACATTATTTCCTATATATATCTACTATCTGGTAAAATATTTAATAATAAAAAGGTCAATCCCGTCTGTATATGATGGTAGGATAGGAAAAAGGACAGTGAACGAGAACATTTGCTTGCTTAGTCTGTCAGAGAAGCACAAGTGTTGAGCTTGGTGCAAAAAACAACAGTTCATATGTAATATAAATCAATATAATAGCTATTTCCCCTGGGATGAATGCTTTAATAATAATAGAATATATATTTTTTGTTATGCATGAGGTGAAGACCACCCCTGTAATAAATATTGTATGATTGGGTAAGTTCTCGGAGGATGCTGAATGACCCTAGTGCATTAGGTTACATTTACCCTGTCTATTTTGATAGGTTTCAGAATTAAGTGATTCACCTTGGCTTGGCAGACACATCTGACCAACAAAAATGTTCAAGATGGTGTCTGAGTGAGGTATAGATGAGGCATTAGCACCAAGCTTCTGAAGTCAGCTTTAAATCAAGGTGTTTGGCAGGAATCCTACAATTTAATGCAAAATACAGAGACTAATACAGGTAGCACTGAATTCCATAGATTCTCTAGATATGCCAGCTAGAGTTATAGACTAAAATAGAATTCTGCATATGCATAGTAAGAGTTCATAGATTTTAAATTATATCCTTGAATATTCCTGGACGGTAGACAATAAACATAGCACTTACTTAAAGCCACAATATTTTAGGAAGGTATTCTTGCTTTTTCTCCTCCTGCTCTAACAGTTTCTATCCTCATCTTATCCCCATAAAATTTGTCCATCGGCAGGGGGCTGGGGCTAGATTACCCAGAAGTTGTCTGTCAAAGCCCTATCTTCTAATTGGATCAATATACCTGGATTCTCAGTAGGAGACAATGCTACATATTTTCTGCATCGTGAAATACTACCAGAAAGCAAAACCAAAAGATTAGAGCAATTCAAAGATAAGATCATTTTCAGTGTGCTTTTTTAAGTAGCATGTGTGGTCAGGAGCTGGCAGGGCACCAGACTGGTTAGGTAAGACAGCTGACAACCTGAAACTCACTAGCAAGAGAAAGCCTTACCTGCTAATAGAGAAGAGCAGAAGTAGATTGCAACATGGGATTTATTTAGACTGCATATATTCTTCTATTTGCTCTTGTGGCTATATCTCTTCTGTGGCTATATCTCTTCTCCAAGTTAAAAGAAGACAAAATTATAATCAAATTAATAGATGTCTCAGCAGTATATTTCCTTTATATCTTTCATAGCCTCAGTGTATCACATTAGAATAAGAGTTCAGACAGTAAAGGCAGGGAAATATATTAATCTTAAATCATTATCATTATAAAATTATCATTATCATGGAGCTTCTACAGAGTGTCCAGCGTAGGGCCACAAACATGATTATCTATCATGTTTGCATCTATCGTATGAGGAAAGACTGAGTGACCTGGGCCTGTTTAGCCTAGAAGATTAAGAGAAGATCTGATGAACATATACAAGTACCCAAGAGGAGAATGTAGGGAGGACGGGGCCAAACTCTTCTCCGTGGTGGCCAGTGACACGACAAGGGGTAATGCGTACAAGTCGAAACACGGGAAGTTCCACCTCCATGTGAGGAAGAACTTCTTTCCTGTGAGGGTGACAGAGCCCTGGCACAGGCTGCCCAGAGAGGCTGTGGAGTCTCCTTTTCTGGAGATCTTCCAAACCCGCCTGGATGCCACCCTGTGCCACGTGCTCTGGGTGTCCCTGCTGGAGCAGGGGGGTTGGACTAGATGATCTCTAGAGGTCCCTTCCAACCTTAATGATTCTGTGAATCTGTGATTATTGGTGTTTTTCAACCACTGCTTGGACAGTGAAACCAAGTACTGTATACAGGGATGATACCTAGTTCATTAGCAGTAACCTATATTAAGTGTCCAAAAAACAGAGGTCAGAAGTAAATGGAAAAACGATCTTTAATAGCTATTTTCATTTGCTTTCTGTTTGACTTGTTAGGTCAAGGGTTACATTTGGGCTGCATTTCTATACTACTGTGAGAGACTGAAGTGCTAGAATAAAAAGAAGGAACAACTTAGAGGTTTTCATGTAATCAAAGGATTTGAGGATGGATCTTAAAGGAGAATAAGAAATATACACAGCTTATAGTAAAATTATGAGACCTGGAAATAATTAATTTCACTAAGTTCCTAAAAACAAATGGCATGTAATAATTCTTGCACAACCCCTCTAACAGAAGGTTAGCTGAATATGATATGAGTTTGTCCAATCTACAAATGAACAAGACCATAAAGCTTTCTTATCACTGCCTGACCTTTGAACTTAATTTTTCTTTTACAAGTTTAACTCAGTTCTTGTCTTGTGCCCATTACTATGAAACAAACAGAAAATTAACAGTAGAAAATGAAACAGCAGTCAAACCCATTTATGGAAAGTCTGTAGTAGAAAACCTTCCTATCTGTGAGAATATTTTTGGTTCTAAATATATTCCAGATAGTTTTACTTACAGTCTGCACGATAAAAATTAAACTTCCGTTAATCCAAAAATATAGCTGCCTATGTAGTATCTACCTGTTTTTAAATATCTTGTGTTCTTTAAAGGCAGCAGTCCTGTTCGGTAAAAAGTGTGCATAAAAACTTGAATCAACAGATAGAGACTCTGACTTTGTTACTCTAAACACCACCACAGTAGGAAAGGAAAGTTCAAAGTTACAACTTTGCACTGCAGCCAAAATACACGAGCCCCATCTCACTGGACTGAGTCAGATTGAATCCCACTGTGATGATGGAGTTCAGGCTGCAAGAAAAGTTCATGTTGGGCTGACTCTGCAGTACCACCCTAGAATGCAATGTGCAGTATCTATTTTGTATTCCCGAGGGCTGGGAATTTATAGCAAACACTGCTTTTGGGAACAGTGTTAACAGCTGAAATACCGCAGCATAAAGTATCCTCTCAGTAACTCTTAGCTACTACCACAGTGCACATAGATAATAAAAATGGCATCTTGCTTCTTCATGTGAAGTAGCTTCTGAATTGTCAATTTAGGATATAGTAAATAACTGTAACTTAAATCTGATGGTCTACTGAGACAAGCACAAAGATATTTCGCTTAAAATTTGAAAGAAATCCAAAAAAGATAACTCAAGAAAAAAGGATATTATACTGAGATGTCAAAAAACCCTTACCTTGAAGTAGGAGAAAACGCATTTTCTTCTTAAAAAGCAAGTGGCCATAAAATAATATATAACAGTATAGATTATCCTAAATAGCAATATAAGTAGCTCAATAAAAACAAATAGAAGTGTTTTAATTGCTCCAAGTGTTTTTTGATTAAACTGCCACTCCTTCTATTTTGTTCCAATTTGTTTCTTTTCCTAAGGTCTTTTTTTCTGAAAGTATGAATTGCTAAAACAAAGCCTTGAAAATCATATTATTTGGCTCTGTTCTGAGCAAAAACACTGTTGAGCTCTGATTTATGTTGTATTCAGTAAGTGTAGCTTTATCAAAGCTACTGCTGTGAGCACTTCGGTATGCAACTTAACCTGACTACACCTTAATTTCTTCACCATGTTGAAGGAGGAAAGTTACACTTGACTGAATTTTGCATGTTATGTAAGGTATTTGTATAAAAGCATTTTGCATTCAAAAAGACCATTTCTGTAAGAATTTCTGGTAGGCCAACTATGTGTAAATACTGTCCATGGAGGGACAGTATTCCCTTCAAGGGGAAGAAGTGAGTTAAAGCATGTAATTACCAGCCTTCTTTCCCACTCTAAGTTCGTTGTTCCCTCTGTGAAATTTTCTTTTTTGGGATTGCCACAGCAACCTCCAAAACTGCAAGTGCAACTACCCCATCTTACCACGGGCAGAACTGTAGTAAGCACCATACCCAGTGTTCCAGAACAAGACCAGTTGTACCGTTGCATTTTCTGAAGACAACTTACAGTGCCAGAAACTGTCATTGCTGGGGTACTCAGCAGCACACAACTCAAAAAAAGACCATCTGCTGCAAAACTATTCCGAATTGATGTGCTCCAAGGCTCTGGCACATGACTGTGGCTCTCACGTGCTGCTTGCACGTGCGAGAACACAGTGGGCTGCTAAGGGCGAGGATGTGCGGGGGTACGTTCCCAGCTGTCATCCCCAGGGTTAGGGAGAGTCTCATCTGTGTCCTCTGCACGCTCTAAAGAGTTTGGGTGGTCATGGACTGTGCTGTCCCTTCCAGCAACCACTCCTTGGGTTAAGAAGGGTATCATCTCTTTTTCATTAAGCTTGGGTGGCCATGCACTCCTCACGCCCTCTTTCAGGGTGATGGAGCTCAGTTCTTCATTTTCCACACAACCCTTCCATGACCAGGTGACTCCCAGTTAGCCTATGACAGAGGCTACACACCACATGTAAGGTCAAAACACATCTCCCCTGTGGAGCTTGATTTTATTAAGAAACAGATTAATAACAGGACAATCAACTCCCAAGGCTTGGCTAAACCCACCTCCTCATCCCACTGCAGCACAGGCCCAGGCTCTCTTTGCCAGAACAGCCAAACTCTGAAATCGCTTCCTCCCCTTAATTACCTCCAGCTGCCTGTCCTCCCTGCAGGCCCCGAGCTGCTGGCAGGCGCTGCATGGGGTAGGGCAAGTCCCACTGCCACATCCAGGACACGGCCTCAGATTTATTTTACAACAAAATGGAACTGCAGCCTTCCTGGCTGCAAAGTCAAGCGGAAGAGTCACCCCCTGTGCAGTGCAGTGCTGAGAGTCCTCCAGCAATGCGGCAGCGGCCCTGGGCAGCGTGGACAGCGGGTCTCACTGCTGTTCACACGCTGCGCACTTCGCCCTCGACACTTAGTACCCAAAGTACCATGCCTGGGACAGAGGCACACCCCAAACCGGACTGACTTTCTTAAGAAACCACATCCTAGTAATTCTGCTAAACTTCACAAGGTTGTTCGGCTCTAGCTCTTGCTTTTTCAAGGGCGGATGAGATCTCAGCTACCTTCTTTCTCCGCTCATGCTAGGAAAATGGCACTCCATTTGCAGTGAATAAAAAGTGAGACATGCTAGCAGTGGAACTCCAGGTATTATGGGGCCGTATGAGCCCCTGCATCAAGGAGTGTAGGCCACAGGACTACTATGATCAGGCCTGCTATTTACAACTATCACCCGAGTGAAAAGGATGTGCCTTGCCACACCAAATACACAGAAAAGCTGGTTTACAGCTGTGTAACTGAAAAATGAAAACTACATTTAATATGCTATTGAGAAATGTAGATATTGCCATAGACTGCCAGAAACAATGTCACAGAATCACAGAGTGGTTAAGGTTGGGATCTTTGGGACCTCTAACCTCAATAACCTTGGAATTCCTTCGGTCACTGCAGTTAAAAACAACCTTTCTGAAAGTAGCTCTTTGGTGATGTTCTGTTTCCTACCAAACCACTGATGATGAACAAGAATGTTCAAGACAGAATTCCTAGCAACACACAAATGTAGTGGCAGAAAATGTTAATACCTCTGATTAAAATCTGCACACTAATATCACTTTTCATTTAAAGGAAAATGATAACACTTGTTTACTGAATTCTGATAATGCAACATGAGGAGTTGGCAGTAGATGGAATGTTTAATATTATGTGTAGATGATGAACTAAGTAAATAAACAAGCAGACAAATAGGAGTGTATGTTATAAGGTGTAACTGAAAGGTGTTTGTGATATGGATAAGTTTCAAAGAAAGATTTGGAATTTCCCAGCTATACCGAGAAATGCCTTCCCTTCCAGCAACACACTGAGCACATTTGCTAGTATAACAACACTTACAGGTTCCCTAAGTAAAGCCTAGCAACTGGATTTCAACTGTGCAGTTTATCTGTAGAAACCTTTTTCAAGGAGAAACACTAAAAATTGCATTGCTTACTCAACAAACCTGTATCTGGAAAATTTCTTATATGGATTAAACTTAAATGTAGTTTCATATGAAGTAAGTGCAATGTAAAGGAAGCATTTGGGCCTGGAAAACAAAACAAAACAAAACAAAACAAACAAACAAACAAAAACTAACATTCTCCTACATTTGATATCTGTAAATGTAGGTGTTCCAAGATGACAACTGTTGGGAAAAACACCTAATTCTCTGAAACAGTGAAGTCTTCTACTTCATTGAAAGTTGCCCATTGCATGTTTTTTTTAAATATTCTAAAAAAAAATCCTGAATGCTATTAGTAGAAAATTTATACATAAAACCAAACCATGAAACAGCAGAAAAACAAATGTGAAGATGACGAAACCATATACAAGAATATTATGCCTATAAAATAATTGTGAGGCTATGTGAATGTGTGGGATACGCATTTTCTGTGATAAAATGTATTGTATGATAGTATATGCACCAATTCCTCTTTTAAATGGTAAACTTAGAGGGATCACAGTCTTCTGTTCCCTGTTGTGTCAAACTGTGAATCAACCTCCCACAATACTTGAATCCCTTCAGTTAAACTTTGAACGACCTTGTACTTGGAAAATGTTTTAAAATCCTGTTTAGTCATTATAGTTGTTTAGCAGTTAATCCAAGTATATTGTTTTGTAAGTAAGCTTAGCCTCTTGTTGCTCATGTGTAATAGAGAACAAATGGTCAAGGGGACAATGATAAACGTATTAGGAAACAGATAAAAAGTAAAAAGATGGTTATTAAAAGGTGGAGATGTGGAAAATGTGAGGGCTACACATTAAGTGGTGACTGGAATACTTAAGGGAGAAAGAATGTAAAACCTCTCTAAGCAAAATTCAAAGCGGAAATGTAAACATGTTAGAAAAATGATAGTCATCATGATTAAATTAACCTGTATTAACTCACAAATACTCACAAAAGTGTAAGATTACAAAGATTTTATCTTTGTGATTTTTTTTCCTGTCATAGTGCTACACACATGGCAACTTTTATGGGATTTGTTCAAAAATCATGATGGAGGGGAAAAAAAGTTTGCTTTTTTACATGTAGTACACGCACACATCATGTGCGATACTCTTCATAGCAAGATAATCACATTGGTGAGAAACAGTTCAACTGGTGTTATTTCTAGATTTAAGAATGCATCTCAGATGCATGTTTTAATATTCTTCTTTGTGTATTTCAAATGAAATTTCAGTCTTTCAATGAACATGTTGCTTCCCCTGTAGGATGATCATGGGAGAAAATGGAAAACATACTGAGATTTACTTTGGCACCACAGCTATCGCTTTATTGCAAAAGCAGATATTTGCATGTCCAAATACTAAATCTAGCACATTTACACAGCAGAATTATACCTAAAATTTCATGTAATCTCTGTAGGAGGAGAAAAAAAAAATCTCACAGGGATTTTTTTTTTTTTTTTTGGTCACAGACTCTCAATTCTGCAAATAAGCAATAAGTTTCAATGTTCTTCCTGGGTAGCAGTCAGTTTGGGTCTTTGAGCATCCTGAAGGATCCGCTCGAGAACTTGGGCTCTTACTCATCTTGCAAATGTTGGCACCCAGCTCCAGAGGAAGTCCAGACGACTCTGTGCTACTAAATTGAAAACACGCTGGACACTCGATGCCCCTGGGCATGACACGCAGAAACATGTGCATGCTGCATCTACAACTCTTAACTCTACAAGTGCACAACGGCCCTGAGCGTCTCTGCAGCTCCAGGATGGCAGGAGCGTGCAGGATTTCCAGGCGTTCACACAGCGAAGAGCCCAAACCCAGCACACTAGCCAGGTTGAGGAAAACGAGGCTCACTGCTAGGCTGCGGGCGCGGAGAGCACGCTGCTCTTTTGCCTCTATTTCGCCGAGGGCGAAACCGACGCCAGCGGCCGCTAAAACGGCTCCCAAAGCCTCCCAACGGCTCCGCCGCCGCCACCTCCCCGCCCCTGCGCCCCGCGGCCCCTCC
>NW_010584739.1:546424-562603 GCF_000705375.1 Tinamus guttatus | reverse complement strand
AGCGTTGTCAGCAGGTGGAGGGAGATGATCCAGCCCCTCTGCTCAGGGCTGGTGAGGCCACATGTGGAGTGCAGGCTCCCCAGTACAAGAGAGACAGGGTGATAATGGAGAGAGTCCAGCAGAGGGCTACGAAAACGATGAATGTGCTGTATAATCTCTCTTATGAGGAAAGGTTGAAAGACCTGGACCTGTTTATCCCAGAGAAGACTGACAGGAGATCTTATCAGTTTATACAAATATCTAAAGAAAGGGTGTCAAGATGAGGCCAGGCTATTTTCAGTGGTGACCAGCAATGAGACAAGAGGCAATGGCCACAGACTGAAACACAGGAGATTCTGTCTGAACATGAGGAAAAAATTCTTTGCTGTAAGGGTGACTGAGCATAGGAACAGATTGGTCAGAAGGTTGTGGAGTCTCTGGAGATATTCCAAACCCACCTGTACATGATCCTATGAAACAAGCTCTATGTGATCCTGCTTGTGCAGGAAGATTGGACTAGGTGATCTTCAGAAGTTTCGTCCAACCTGAATGATTCTGTGTAATTCTGTGTAATCTTTTTTTTTTTTTTTTTTTTTTTTTCACTGTAGTGATATCTACGGTATCTGAGTGATTTTCTGATTCTGCAAATACTTATTTCATGGACTGCTTGAGTTGGCTAGGATATGTGTCTTAGAAAATACATTACTGAGATGTTAGTCTTTTATTTGTCAACTAGATAAAACAGCCAGAGTTTTTTTTTTTTTTTCTTTTTATCCTACTTTTCTCAAAGCATTATATTCAGTTTCATAAACTGCACTTCCAAAACAGAGTTTGTAACAGAAGTAGTTTAACAATCTAGCTGATGCTCCTAGCATGCTAGAGCTGGACCTGGTTAGCCTTTGGATTTTTTTTTTCTTCACAAGAAAAATCTGCTTTTAGGAGTTGAGACCTTTGTGTGACTTCCGATACTCCTTATAGGATCTTCTAAGTTGTCCTGCCATTCTCTGTGATGGCTCCAGTCCATGGGATCACATATTCTTGACATGTTTTTTACTCTTGCCCTGTCCTGTCTTATGCCCTCTCCTGCTGATGTCTTTTTGGTCACTCTTGTATACTTGTTGAAACAGTTCTTTAACCTTACTCAGTAGAGGCTCAGTATGTTCATCCAACCCATGGTCTGGAGAGACTAATTAATAAGTGCTCTTTCACCTGGTGACGATTTCTGATCTCCTGAAGCATAGAGGAAAATGTGGTAATATTTCGCTTATTCCTGAGCAGAACACCTGTAAGTGCTGCCTTGATTTCTGTGATTAATCTATGTATTTGGAAAAATCTGACTTACACAGCACAGTTATTTCTCAATTAAAAAAGTGGTACTCAAAAATCTCCATTTAGGCCTTCTGGAAATCATAGGACTTCAAAAAATACTAAAAGAAAATGCTTATATGCTGATAAATTCTATAATTATATGCTTTGGAACTCAGCTTCCAGCTTTCAGTGGAAACTGAATTTTAATTGGTTCCAGAATAGGTTGCTAGGAGTAGACTTCTATACCTCCAGCAATGATCCTGGATAAAATGTCCCAAGTTTCTTTTCTACCTTTAATTTCCCTGGGCTGTGGCAATCACTGTGGTATAAATTGCATTTCCAAAACTGTCTCCCAATGGAGAACCTTGGCTTAAGAAATGTGTGTTTTTAAAAAGAGTCCGTAGATAGGAGCCATTTAGGAAGAACGTTGGTGGAAGTATCATGCTTGCCATGCTTTAAGTGTAGGTATAATGGGCATTTACTTCTGCCATTGTCTGTATGCAGCAGGATCCTGAAATAGTTGACCTTTTTATATCGGGGACAGTGGCCTTCATGTTCTGATTTTTATTTTTTTTCCTCTTCTTTTTTTTAATTTTATTTTACTTTTTAATAAAAATAAGAAAGTATGAAAGAAAAAGAAATCTGAAGAAGTATGCTTGCTTCTTCTGTTCTGCAAAACTATGGTTGGTATTCTGCAGTAGAGCATAAATCATGGCAGTCCCTTACTAAACAACTTCTTATTTCACTATTCCTGTTTTTGTAATTTTATTTGAGCATTAATGAATATATTTCCTGGGAACATTGTAAAGGAATCATTTTTTTTCTTTCTCTTTTTTTGGGTACCTTCCCCAGTTTTGTGACATATTTGACTATGGTGGGCAGGAGGAGTAGAGGAGGCAAAGGTCAACCAGTAAGTTATGTCACATCTACTCTCTGTTATTTAACCTCTGAATTATATTTTAAGATTTTATACTTAGACCGATCACCTTAGTATTTTGATTGCTATCCTTGGAAAATCATTAACAAGTACCCTTATTGCTCCCTGGAGTTTTCGACTCTGTTTGGTGTTTAAAAGGTCTGGTATGTATTTCTGCTTTCCCTTTCCCTTTCCCTGAGTGCTGCTTGCAAATCTTAATTATTTTTGACATAAAAGTTTGTAAAGTTTTGGGGTGTTGGGACTGGAGAAGGAAGAATTTACAGTGTGTCTGGAAGCTTGTTGAGTGGCTTCAGTTTCCAAGAACATTTAGCTTTTGTGTGCTTTTTCCTAAATTTTGCCTCCTGTAAACAAAACTGCTTGGTAACTCTGTATTTGAATATTTGATTTTTTTATAGTACATTGGAGTAGTGTTGATGTTTTTGTTTTTTTATTTTTAGTCTGTTGAAGCTTTTTCCTTTGATGTAAAAAATGCATGCATGCTTGTATGCATGCAGGTATGTTATTTGGGTGTCCTATCTCACCCTGAGATAGGGTCTAACTCCTGAACTAGAGCACAGGTTTTCTCATACATTGTATTCCTTAGTAAAGCTTCTCCAAAGTAACCTGTGGTTTGATGTGAATGCTCTGTTAACACCTGGGAGAAATTTCACTATAGTCCTTGCTTTGAATGTGGCAAGGAAGTATTTGGGATTTGGTCTTCCACATTCCAGATGAGTGCTTTATGTTGCTGAGAATATGGGAAAGTGTGGAAAGGAAGTGCCTGTCCTCTGCTTAATGTATGTTGTGGGTGATAATCACAGAGTGTTTTTGGTATATCCAAAGCTGCAAAACATGAAATGAAACTACTCCTAAGTCATTACTTGATGAAAATACTGACTGGCGTTCAAACAGGTATCTAAAGAACATACCTTTTTTTTTTTTTTTTCCCATTAACCTGTGAAAGCAACTATTTTTACCATTGCACTCATCACAGCTTTCACTTCAAAGGTAGTATAGTAGCTGTGCTTACACAGGGTTGTATTTTGCTATTTGAAGGTTCTCTTTCTAACTTTGTGTTTCTGCAAAAATTAAGACAAATCTATTTTTCTGAAGTTATATATGCTCTTCTTTAGGCAGTTTTTGTTAATGCAACCTTCTGTGACTTGCATGCCTTTCCTGTGAATGATCATTACAAAGCCTATTCCTTGCTTTGTGTGTCTCCAGCTGTAGCTATGTAATGAGTCTTATGAATATAGTATTGCATGTTAGCTTTTTGCAGAGTTGATACCTTTGGTCAGAAATTACTGTCTGTCAGCCACCAACACTGTGCAGTCTGAAACGTTAGGTCAGAGAAACCATACTGCCCTTTATGGTTTTCAAAATGGTGGTAAGTGAAATTAACAAATTAAAAATCAGGGAATGGTGTGTTAGTCAAAAAGTTAAGAATTGGCTGTGTACAAATGGTCTGTCACAGCAGATTTTTTGGATAGAATTTCCACAGTTTGTGTGAGCAATTGATAAACAGAAGAAGACAGAGGTCTTCCTGCATTAGCTGCTATGCTTGTGTCTGTTCATTGCTGGGAATTGGAGATTCATAAAAAATGGAATCAGTGCATTCATAGAAACATAGAATAGTTAAGGTTGGAAGGGACCTTTAGAGATCATTTCATCCGACTCCCCTGCATATGCATGGTCACCTAGAGCATGTGACACAGGATCGTGTCCAAGTGGGTTTTGAAGATCTTCAGAGAAGGAGATACTTATAAGCCCTTTGGGTAGAAGATGGGTGGATTGTTAGTTTGCAGAAGGTGAAGTTACTGAGGCTTCAGCTGCTGCTGTTGTTATTTCTTATTCCACATTGCCTGCTTGCTTTGGAAAGCTGTGTGTAGATCCATTTTTCTTATCATGCATCCTTTCTATTTTGTGTCTGCAGGAGAAGAAACTCATGGGCAGCTAGACTTCTGTTTTGATCTCCTTGCAGGTCAGGGAGACATGTAAAGTAGTCTGAAATCAGCAGCACTGATTATAGGTCTGATTGCTGTAACAAACTGAAAATTATTCCATTACCTGTGAAAATAAATATATGTCTTCCTTCTGGGCTAATCTAATGTCAAAGAAACCATTGAAAATAGAATATTTCCATAGTAGCATTAAGCTTCTTATTAAGCTCTTATTATAAGTATATACAAAAAAAAAGTATCAGGTGACAAAACTGTGCATGAATCATTTTTTTAATAATTCACGAGTTTAGCGTAGGTTGCATATTGTGAAAACTTCCAAACAAAGAGCTGAGAACTGTTATTAATGAGGGGGGAGGGGGGGAGAAACAAGCATTGTTTTTTATTACTGATTTGTTTCCCTGCCAACTTGACTTTTTGAATAGAAAATCAAATGGTTATGAACTTACTACCTGTATGTAAATTTCAGTAGGTTTTTTCCTGCTGGATAAATTGTTATCCAGATACTGTATGTTGTTGTTTTTTTTTTTTTTTTTTTTCAAATGGGGAAAAAGTGTTTAATGCACCCATTCATTAAATACTAATTTCTTTTATTAGTGATTAAGCTAAGACCACATTTTTATAGGCATCAAGGGATGCCATCTGCTTCAGGCTTTTTTGTTATTTTATACTTTTTTTTTGCCATAAGGAGTCCAAGTCACATGAGTCTGATTAGTACAGGTGCTCTGCTAAGGCGGCCTTACCATATAGGTATAATAAATTTGTTCAGAAGCTACATTTGCTTAATCTTTCTGTTCTTTACTGTTATACTTTGACAAATTTTAGCTAACTAGATTTTGTGTACTTGATATTTCCTTCTGACATTTGTTTTTGGAAAACTTGAGTAAAAATTGTAAAGCTGAGCTGGGAGTGGTGCCCTCAGTTCAAAATACCTATTTTAAAGTGTTACTCATTCTCAGTATTTGTGTGTGGATATTTCAGACTGCTCCTGGGGTACGAGTGCGTAAAGTTCAGTATAGAGATAGGTGTGAGTGGAAAGGTAGTTTTTATGGATGCAAAAAAGATAACAACTATTTCTCATCAGAGGAAGTCATATTTTGTAATTGGACAAGAAGTAGGGTCTTGCTTGTAACTTTTGGAACACTCCAGCTGTGCTGAGTGTGCTTCTGGAAGCTCTGCATCTATCCAGCTATACAAAGTTTCAAGGTTGGGAGTGGTAGAGCTGCTGCAGAAATTCTCTTCCCATCAAAATATACGTTGGTCAAAGAGGAAATGTGCTTCTTTTAAAGACTGACTTCAGGCAATTGTGGTGTTGTTTCTGTTTGTTATTAAATGTACACTTTTCCAGCTATTTCAGCTATTATTGTTGAGCTCATGACATGGCATAGAGGCAAATAAAATTCTTCTCGTTGTCATCAGTTTGAGACATGCTTTTACAAAATTTTGAAGTACTTCATTTCAGACAGCGTTAACATGATAGACCTGAAGTACACTTGATTAGTCATGGTAATTCAGGGTGAATACACCAAAAGACATGTTTATTGTCTAGAAATGAATCTAATTGTATATTTTCGTACTCTAATGTCTGCAAAACTTGTAGGTGAATTTTAACTACATTAATGCAGAGCACCATATTTAAATGCTAACTCTGAGGTGTACACTGAAATTTTTATTCTATTCTGTGCTCTCAAAACTAGTGAGTGGACTCCAAAGCCGTCACTCTTGTTATCCTAGGACTCCTGGAAAATAGTTTTGTAACTTAGGAATCTCATATCCTATTTTGTTGTTGTTTCCTGTGCATCTTTTTCAATAACTACCAATGATTTTTAGCTTAGCTAGTTTGTGTATTTATAACTTGAAACAAAAGCTGACAGATGGGTTATCATAGCTTGATTTATAAAGGAATTAAACCAGTTAATAAATTAATTAAACCTTATCTCTGTAGCCAAATCTGTTTCTTTATCTTCTCCTTTAAAATAAATCTTAGATGAATGTTTAGGTCTTAAAGGTGAGTACTCAGAAAATATTTATGAATATAAAGGCCAAGTCCTTGAATGAAGGCATGTAATAGAGCCTGTCTGTGCAATTGTTTTCTGTTGAAGTGACGAAGGAAGGTATTTATTATTAGTTCCTCAGTGAGGAAACACTGTGCTTCATAGGTCCCACATCCATCTGGTAATTCATTTTCAGCAGTATTTTTGAACAATTCTGTGCAGTCCTATTCTGGTGCTGAACTGTCTTTACTGATGTTACTTCATTGACTTTATCTTGGAAAAAGTGCAAACCAGAAAACTTTTTTTATTTCTTGTCCTTTGATGCTGCATTCTGTCAATTATTTATGTCGGTTAGAAATGTGTTTAAAATTATTTGCTGAATTGCATTGCTTTATTTTTGTTGGTATTCACAGTGATAGGCAAATCTGAGAATTCTTTTATGAAATCATGCTGTAATTACAGATAGCATTTTTCAGCACAAAACTGTGTGCAGTGCTTTTGCTCAGACCATTATTTTTCTGGAAGCCTTCCAGCACAATGAACAGGTTTCTGAGTAAGGATACAATGTCTTTGGTTCATAGAAAACAAACAAAACACTAGTACCTTGTCCTTTTTCTACCTCTCCCTCTTCTCTCCCTCTCTCTCCCTTTTGTTTGTTTGGTTTTTTTGGTTTAAAGGCAACCTTTGTTTTGCCTGAACTATTGATAGAGACAGTGCGGAAGGAATTTAGTTAAACAAAGTTATGAAAGGGAAGACGCTATTTTGTAGTATCATAAAAATAAGTGTTGGTTTCAGCATTAAGAAATTGAAAGTGGGGAAAAAATATTTGTGTGCTGATGGCATCTGTTTTGAAGCTATCGGTCCAGACAGGTTTTAATGATGGTATTGCAAAAATCTGTCTGTCAATTAGATATAATTTTGTGTACTGTATGTAGAACTTGATATGTATAAGACACTAAGTTTTCTTTTGAGGTACTAAGCATCTTACATTTTAGTGACTTTTTAGATTATTTTTGAAAAGCTTACCATGACAAAGATCAGGTCATGTAATGCCTTAAAATATTCTGTATACCCAATTAGCAGGAGTGGGTGATTTACAGAGAGAATGCTTTATATCAAGAGTATAGTATATGGCCAGGAAACACAAACACTGAAGTAAAATCTGGAGAGTTTGCACTGACCACAGACAGCCATGTAATTTTAAAAGCTGTGTGAGCTCTCAAGCACAATTCTTTATCCTTTATTTGTAAAGTGATTGCATCAGCTTGATTAAAGGCTTAAGCCTTTCAATGAGAGGTACACTAAATAGGAGAGCAGTCTAAAACATTTTATTTGTTTATTTATTTTTTGCAACAGTGTGTCCATGCTTGTATCAGTCATGTTTTTTTCATGCTTCTTCAGAATCTTTCCAAAGGGTCGTCAACAACTTGCTTAACCCAGTATTTCAGCCTGATAGTTATGCACTTTACATGTAGTACTGAAAGATTTCATAAAACAATTGTCAGTATTTTGTTATTACTCTTTTTAAAAAAAATACAATAAAGCAAGTTTAAAGTCAACCAAGACAACAAGTCTTAGTTGGTTTAATTTCCCCTTAAGGGGGTATTCATCCATTAAAAAGTAAAAATATATTTTTTCCTGTGCTCTTCTGACAATTATTTCTGTGTGTATTTGTTTTGTTTTTCCTTCCCTGTTTTGGGTATTCTGTTGCTGGTAACAGAAGATAGCATGTTCTTAATTCTAGTCACTAAACATTTTTTGTGTGACATGAATACCTTTGATAGTGAACCATGCACTTCAGTAAATAGAGTGAAATATCAGAAAGATTCCTCATTTCAAAACTCTGGGTAAGTAAGACACTTTAAGTATGAATTCATTCTAAATGAAGAGATTTTTCTGCTTATCCTTGTTCCATACAGCATATTGTAGAAGGTAAATGGAACATAAGCCTTCCTGTATGTTTAATACTTGCTCTCATCAGTACATAGCTCCGATGTTGTGGGAAAAATTGCTTATACTTTGTCATTATCAGAGCCGCAATAAAAGCCAAATTCACTATCATTACTTCATCAAGCAGAATTAGCTGTTTTCTAATGTACTGTCACTGAAAACTTTTGATCCCTTGACTATTCAGTTTAGAGCAGACAAATAGTTATATTCAATTTATATATAATTTTACATCTTTTGATATGAAATATCTGAAGCAATATTTATGCTTGCTTCTCTCTCCTGAGAGGAAATTGATTGAACTGAAATGAGAATATTTGTCCTTCTTTGGTATTGTGTGTTGTGACTTAAGCTAATGTCACTCATGACTTCAGCTGCAAGCAAGCACATATGCTGTGTCTGCTTATGCCATCTAAATTTTACTGTTAGTTCATTACATGTTTGTCAGCGGTTATGAACTTTTTACTAGTAGAAGTCAATGAGAAAGATAAAGTCTTTCTTGAAAACAAGATCAAGTCATTCCTTTTCTTATGTCTCTGAATATGATGATGAGGTACATCACTTGCATTTATTTTAATTCCAGACTGATTTAAAAAATCCTCTTTTCAGGGAATAGCAGAAGAACGCTAATTTGTTTTATCTCTCAAGCTCCAAAACATAAGCTTTTTCACACAGTTGGTGTTAGCTTCAGCTGACGTATTGTTGTGGATAGCTTGTTCTTAATGAGTAATTTTCTGTAACTTTCAAATGACATCTGTATTTTGCATGTATATGTAAGTTCTCAGCTGCTCAAGGTAAATTCTCGCTGATCCCTTGAGTTGTTAACATACACTTGAGCATGCTGAATGTTCCTTGGAATATATCCCAAGCCTTGACAGCTGCAGTGTTTTTCCAGTGCCAAATTCAGACAGGCTATGCACCCCTGTTTCAGAAGAAACTGTGTCCCAAGACTGTTCAGGGAACAGCCTTACCAAAGCTTGCCATTAATTGTGCCTAAAGTTTACAAAGGATATGTAATTTTTTTTGTCTTAAAACTGTAATAATTATTGTAGTACTTATAGTACTGCTTTCACTATAATAATAACACTTTTACTTGAAACTATTTTTGTTATTGAAATGTTGGGCATTTTAAAGTAACTTTTACTTAATGGTAACTTTGGCCTGCCTACTTTCTATACAGTTTTATACTTTAAAAATTAGAAACCAAGATCTTTTGTATGTATCAAAACTTTTCCAGAAGTCTTTTAGGCATCCTCATAATATGTGGAGAATAATGGTTACATGTTAAGATGGTTACAACTATATTTTCTATTTCTTCACTGTTTAAGTTCTTCAAATCTGTAATTCAGTTACAATATTTTTATGTGGCTGTTGTGCTCTTGATCTGGATTAAGTAAATTATTCCAGAGAATGAAAAGATTACTATGATCATGTCTTCAAGAGAGTTCTAGTTGCAAAGAGTTTAGTCTTAATAATTCTATAGAGACAACCATGGTTATAATTATTTGTAACTTTTTTCTTCCCTGAAGTTAAATGAAGATACAGTTAAAATCTTTGATATTATGTGGATCTTGAGAAACTTCCTCTGTCTTCAGAGAGAGCTTGTAAGGAGAAAACCCTGTAGCAAATGGTCTTGTAGTTCCCATCAAAGAGGGTAGTAATCTTGCTTTTGACAAAGCAGGAACCTTAGGGTGAAGTGGTTGGCATGGACTGAAACTAATATTGATTTTATTTATTTATTTTTAAAGCTCTAATTGCTTCATAAAGGCAAAACTGATCAGGCAAAAAAGGAAAGAAAGCATAGCAAAAACAGAAAATGCAGCTTCTCCCGAGTTTGGCTGTAATTGGATGATTTTGTGCTTAAATTGTATTGACTCTTCTGAGGTTTGTCAAACTTGCAGTTCTGTAGGCTGCTTTATTTCTTAAAAGGCCACTGCTTTTAGCAGCTTCTAGTCATGGACTCATAGTACAGTGTTGAAAGAAACAATTTTTACTTATTTATAAAAGGTATGAAGTTGTGAAAGAAGAAATTAAGTGGGAAATCTATGATCATGCTGAACAGTGGAGGTAAAGATAGTAACTCATGTCTTCTATCTCTTATGATACTGAGGATTGACATAAAGCTGTGTAAAGAGGAGATACTTTGATGTCTCTCTAGCTAACTTTAATGAGGCTGTAATTAATGAAAAACTAATACGTGGTATCTCAGTAAATTGTGAACTTACAGGAGTTTGGGAGGAGGAGGCTGAGAAATTGATGGCCATAATGTGACTTTTCCTTTTAGGTAATAATTATCCTGTAATGTAATATATATTGTCCCGTTATATCTCTTATTAGGATTTAATAGTGAGTAGCAGGTATAGTAGTCTACACTTTCATAATGTCTTTACCTGTTTAATAGAGCTCACTACCAATATGATATTTATGGCTTA
Source organism: Tinamus guttatus (assembly GCF_000705375.1). Next base: position 552,069 of record NW_010584739.1, on the reverse strand, counting down.
TTAATTTCTATTTTGATGTTAGACTGTGTTAAGCTGATTTGGTCATTCCATGTGTCCATGTGCTTTGTTGTTACTGTCTTCATATTCTGTTGATTTTTTATATTAGTATTTCTGCATTTCTGTGTGATGTATAAATTCTGTGTTTTTTTGTTGTTTTTGTTATTTATAATGTAACAGCATTTATTATAAATTATTCTAGTAATGTAACTCTTCATTTAAAAATAATATAGTGCAAGATATTTACTTCGATATAGTAGGAAACTTTGAAAAGCCTTTATTTTATATTTAACTTTCACAAACTTTCTTGTGTGTAATTATGAAGAAAGATCATTGTTTTCTTGCTCTGATTTAGGAATCTTATCACAAGCTTTCATGTGATGTAGGTTAAGTGAGTATACTGGAAGACGGATTTACTGCCTACTTTAAAGTAAAATCAAAGAGCCCCAAATGATAGATTCTTTTTTTTTTCTGTTTTGCTTTAATTTTGAAGATTTTTTTTTCTAATGAGGAGAAAAACAGTGCCCAAGCTTAATTCTGAAGCATGTGTTTCCAACTCCTTATTCCTTACTATAAATTGTATAATACTGCTAGAATTACTAGCAGTTGGTGCAGCAAAAGGCAGCCTTATACTGTCTTGACTGATGCTGCCTTATGTCATATTGCATATTCTTACTGTTCGTTGTTAGTATTTGTCTCCCTTCTAAAATTTTGCATAATTAAAACTTTTCTTAATAAAGAGAACTAATTTCCATGTTTTTAATTAAAAGCAAGCAAGTAATCTGTTACAGTTCTCACTAAAATGGAGGTGTGTGTGAGTGTGAGTTTTTTGTTTTATTTTTTGTCTTTTTTTCCACTTCCCTTCTGAACATGCATACTGTAGCATACCTGTAATGTATTTTTGTTTTTGTTCCTGTTTTTAAGGCTGATAAAGAGTTTGTATGGTCTTTGTGGAAACGTCTTCAAGTGTCAAATCCAGATATTACACAAGCAGTCAGCTTAATTGTGGAAAGGTGAGTAATTTTTAATTTAGAAAAATGCATATTTTAAATACTATTATAAAAGTTTGTGTTCAGTTTTTGTCAAGATGAGCTTGATGTCAGTTTTGCGTGTTGTACCTCTTACAAGTTGAAATGCTTCATGCTTTAAAAGTATATTCACTGAGGTTTTTATGCTGGCATTGAATTCACTCTTTAAACAAATGATGAGTATATTGCATATTAACAGTTTGTATCCTGCACATAAATGAATATTGTGCCACAAAATGCTACAAATTTTATGGTGTATATAAACAAATTATAAGTATATGATTCTTCTACTGAAATAGCAAAAAGAGGTAAATGAAGTATTCTAGTTTCATAAGAAGTCAGATTAACACTTATGTTTTTCACTTGTGTATATTAACATTAAAAAGTCAAAGCTTCAGAATTCGTAAGATAAAAGCTTGCCATGCAGTTTAGATTATATTCCTCAGAGGATATTAATGGTAATTTCCTCATGGCACTTATCTATTAGCATCTGATTACTACAAGTATTAATTAATCATCACAGTGTGTCATTGATAGTTTTTTGAATGTTAATATTTACATATATATATATGTATATATATATTTCTTGATGTGGGGGTAAGGTAGGGGAAAACATGAGTGAATTGATACTGTACTGCCATAGCACTTAATCACTTGGTTATATCTCTTAGGTTGCCTTTTTTTTTATCTTCTTTAAAGAAAAATGCGGACTTTACCAAGATTAGTTGTGAAGTTTGTCATAAAAGCAGGAGGGATTCTAATTCTTTTGGGTTTCTACTTACTGCTTTAAAATCAAAAGGCATCTTTTATGTCATATCTTTGTGTTCTTGGCTTGATTAGTTAAAATTCTTCAACTTTTGGAGATAGAGTGCTGGTAATTTGTCTTGGATTACATTTGCATTACATTAGTACTGTCCCATCTTCTGTCCATCTTCTGCATTGCATGAAGCAATGAAAATTTTGCCAATAAAATAGGATGTGATCATGTAATTAAAATGCACGTTCTAAAGCATTTTTATCGTGTGGAAGAAATAAGTGCTGCAAGCATGCAAAGCTCATGTTAAAGCAACAGTTACCTGAGGATTCAGATGCAGTCATAAGTGGTGGTAACTTTGGCATCTGTAGCTAGACACTCACCTGCAGAGGAAATAGTAATTTGACCCTGTGGTCAGCCCTTTATGTACTACCTTGACATTGATTACATGTTACAGTTTTGTAGTGTGGAAGAATTGTTTGAAAGAGGGAACGGAGAGGAAAACTAGGGCCTACCAGAAGTTTTGGCATGAGAGAAGCTTGCTTGGGGTGATACATGGTTGCCACTTCCAAAATGATTGGTGCATGCAGACTCTGCTCCTCCACAGTTCCTGAGGCAGCACAATCTGCCCTCCTCGCAGCTGTAAGGGGGAATAACGGAGGATGGAGCTGAGTGAAGACACCGCGGCCAAACTCTGTTGCACTCCCTGTGCTGGGCCGCTGATAAGCTGCACAGTGCCTATCTAATGGGAGATATACGACTTCTGCAGATTTCTTCATACCGTACTTTTCCTTGGCACTCTTGCTCTGAAGCACCTCTGAAATCTAAAGGCCTGTTTATATATGAACTTATTAACTCCAGAAGCACAGTAAAGTAAAGGGGATGGAAGGACCTTGGATATGTTAACAATACACACTGAGTTCACACACTGAGAAGGTTCCCCCTAACCTTGGTATTCTCCAGGCTGAACAACTCTCTCAGCCTTCCTTCCTATGAAAGTTGCTCAGTATTTCTGGCTCCCCTCAGTAGTTCCATCTTTTTTTGGACTGGAGAAACAGTCCAAAACAGGACGAAGTGCTCCAGAGGTGGCCTCACAAGAGCTGAGTACAGGAGACGGATCCTATATCCCCGCTGCCAGTGCTCATCCTAATGCAACCTGCCCTCCTTACAGCTGTAAAGGGGAGTAACGGAGGATGGAGCGGAGTGAAGGCACCGCGGCCAAACTCTGTTGCACACCCTGTGCTGGGCCGCTGATAAGCCACACAGTGCCTGTGCAATGGGAGATATATGATAACATGTCTGGTGCTGAGCCAGCAAAGGTGACAAATCATTCATTTAGGATGAACTTTGCTTGAACTTTGCTCATTATAATGTGAAAACCACACCTCCATCCCAAAAGTTACCCGCCTCCGAGGTACGACCACCCCTCACTGAGCATGTGCTCTAGATTTTCGGTTGGCTGTGCCTTTAAATGAAAGCGAGAAACTTTTTCACCAGTCAGTAACAATATTAAGTATGACTCTAGTCACTCAAGCTCCACCTGAATGTAAAGAAAAGTATAAAAGTTGAACTAAGGATGAAAAGTTGGGGGGGAAGAAACCATTGTAACTCCTGGGTCAGTCAACAGGCTGAGTCCCCTTCCCTCCCCTCGGATTGAAACGCCACCTCGGGAGACTAAGAAGGGAGAGGGAAGATTACATCGCAAATTCGGGATCAGTCTGTGCACTGATCCCCCTTTCCTCCCCTAGAGTTGGGACACTGTCTGATGAGCCTCGAGACTTGAGAGCCCTCTCCCATCTCCTGGGGTGAGTGATCATTGCACATTTGTACATCAGAGCTAGTGAAAAACCCCATGCTCTAGCAGAGAATTTCTTGCACTGACATCCAAAACCTGCTTTGTAAATGTTGCATTTGAATAAGTCATACTGTTTGTGAACTCGACTACTTGTCTGGGGGGAGGTGGTCGGACCTACGGTCCGTGGACTGTTTGTGAATTCGATACTGATTTGATATCTCCTTCCCCCACCACCACCACTGCGGCTTTCAAACTGCAACATTTCAAATGTAGCAGTTACTAAAGTGAGGAATTTAGAACAGTTTAGAACAATGCTTTGTTAATGTTGAAACAGACTTGATTTAAAACAGAAATTGTTGTTCTGTATGCATAGTGTTGTGATAATGAGTGAGTTTCCATGTTTAAATGGTAGCTTAAATACCACCAGGTTGCACACAAAAGTTACCTTTTTTATTGTGATAGAATTATTCGTGATATCCTTTTAATATCTTCCTTCTGTATACCTTGTCCGCTTAGAAAAATTATCTCTTCCACATGGAATCAATGATTAACGTAATTTGTGTGTTTGTATGACCTTTATGGAGACAGGCTGGTGCTCTTAATCAAAAACATTCCAACATATTTATATTCACCACAGATTGCGTGAACTGAAGGCTATACATCTATATTGTACCTTTTCAGAGATACAGAACTATGGAAGAACATATTGCTTCCATAGCATCTCTGAGTGCCGTCAATACTCGAATCCTGGAATAGATTTAGATAAAACCCATTCAATATAAATAAATTTCATTAATCACAAATCTGTTTTTGCTTTGATTTTTGACAGATGAAGCAAGAGCAATTGGCACTAACATTGGTGTATTAATAGAGGGAACTTTCTCTTTAATTGATATAGCTTCATTTATACTAGGGTCTAATTGCCCCTTTGGAAATAATTTCTAGACAAACTCTTATCTGTCTGTTTCTGTACCTCCAAATTATACCTCCATATCTTTATCAAAACTTTTCCAGTTATTGCTTTGTCATCTCTTTCTAAGCTGTTCATTCCTTCAGCTTTCTACACTCTCCTCAATTTAGAATGTTTTTGTCCTATTCTCTACTTTATAGCACAAAATAATTTTTTTTATACCAGTACAGAATTGGTATGTGTCAGTTCAGATATGTTAATTAGATTATCAGAGAATCTACTACCTTGGCATTGCTGCTAACCAGAAGGTGTAGAGCTAGTAATTTTCTGCATTTGTTGATCTACCACAATTATGCAGACTTAAAGAATAAAGACATGAGATGACTAAGAAGTAAAACACAATGATTCCTGAAATGGGTCACTCAGTAGGTAGATATGTAGTACTTACAACTACATTCTCTATAGCTATTGCAGAAAAGCACTGTAAATTGAGAATTTACACTTAAATAAATTTAGCAAGTTAATATAAGTGTCTTCAGAGGCTTTTCCCCTCTCTTGTACATATTAGTGACTGTTAATGCAGTTCTTCTATTGCTGTTTGAAGGGGGGCAAATTTGGTAAGAAATGAATCCCCTTGTGCTCTAGCCGATCCTCAGGGGTGAGAGCGACGAGGGACGGCTGGATTCATCTCTTCCTAGGGGGACCCAACACAGGCCCCACTCTGGCAGCACCAGATTCATGAACAGTCTGTCAACTATTGTCGACACGGGGGTCTCGGACACCACTCACACGATCAATGTGATCAAGCGGTGCCAGTTTATTCAGGGTTCCAATCGCGCTTATATGCAAGATTTCCCCGTACACGCGAGCGCTTCTTTACAACGATTGGTCAAGACCCCACGTTCTGGTGACTAACTATACAGTGTGATAGGCTAACTAACAGAGGCTAACTGACAGTGCCCATGTGTCCTCACATTTAATGACCATCCCCCTCTACCTGTTTGTCTTCAATTCTTTGACTCCTTATCTGATTGCTCCTTATCTTCTATTCAACAGTCTTTTCATCCTTTTAGCTAGGTCCGGCACCCTGGTGCTCCTCTGGCGCCCATCTGCCCTTTTGTCTAGGCCCAACACCTATCTGCCCTTTTATCTAGGTTTGGC
>NW_010584739.1:498611-520550 GCF_000705375.1 Tinamus guttatus | reverse complement strand
CACCTCTGCGTGTTGTCATCCCTTCCCGTTAGACAGGAGGCCTCACACCAGCCAAAGTGGGTTCTCTCCCAAGACTGTCTTAAGGTTTCAAAAGCGTATTACTAAATAATATCTGTATGATATAACTGTTGTATTTGATCTCTAGGGAGCAGGAGTATATTTTTTTTCTCATTATTTTTGATCCATATTTGGTAAGTAAGCATTCATAAAAATACACAGAAATCTGTTAGTTCCGCAGGTCAGTGCTATTTTTATGTGTACACCGCTGGCCGACATTTGCTTAAATTTTGAGTTCATCTCTCTCTTTCTGGCTCACCCACTTCTGTTACTAGACATGCTCCAGAATCAATATAGGATGCCAGATGACTTTTAAAAGGATACTTACAAACAACATAGACAGTAGAATCCTTATCCTCAGAGACTGAATACAAACATACTACACTACAGTATATTGTGCTGCAGATTATCTGTTATGGACCAGTGTAACATGTAGTTTAAATGCTTTTTTTAAAAATAACAAATTATGAGTAAATTTAATGATGGAATCATTGCTTTGTGGTGTTGTTCTTAAGTGTTCTTAAGTGATTGTTAAAATGGTGATAGCATTTTATAAAAGTGTTCTGTAAAGGTTTAGAAATTCCATCTCCTTCTGAAAGCCATTTTTTTCTTTCAGCCTCAAGTTATTAGGATTTTTTTTTTAATACACTGTTTTCCATAACAAAAGCTATTGAACAGTTTTATAGATGATGGATACAGAAATTGTTCGAACCAGTCTTCTATATCCCTAGAAAAATAGAATCAAACATGATCAGTGTAAACTATGTTAACATTATTTAAAAAAAAATGTTTTAAATGCTCAAGGACATCAGGCTATATATCATAGTTTCTCCAAGGTTTCACAAACTCACATAATGGTTGAGGTTGGAAGGGACCTTTAGAGATCATCTAGTCCAACCCCCCTGCTCCAGCAGGGACACCCAGAGCACGTGGCACAGGGTGGCATCCAGGCGGGTTTGGAAGATCTCCAGAGAAGGAGACTCCACAACCTCTCTGGGCAGCCTGTTTCCTTTTGAACAAATGGCCTTCCATAAACTAAATGCTACTAGCTTATTTTGTCAAGATTAAAAACAGTTTTCAGTGTAAAAGTGTCACCGGTGCAGTTGTTTCCAGGCCTACTAGAACCCAAAGTGAATTATAAAATTCAACTTGTTTCAAAACAGAATGAAACACTATTATGGTTAGGTTGCCCTTTTTATGAATATTTAGGAAGTATTAAGGATTTGTTTTGTCAGGAAGAGAGCTCACTATGGCTAGAATAAGTGGCCCTTTTCTCTTACGGTTTGCCTTCATAAAATCGGATACAGTGCGTGAATATACCTAGCACTGGGCTTCTGTATTCTTTGCTTTCAGCCTTCAAGTAGGTCTTGCCCTTCCCAGGCTTCTCAGGGTGTCACTTAGTGTGAGCTGAAGAACTCATAATCTGCCACCATATGCATGAATATGTCTTGATAGTTAGGAGTGAGCTAGGATGTAAGCTGATGCAAGCTTGGTGCTGTTGCGAGTGAAGAGGGGGTTTACCTAAGGTGTGTATTCAGTATTATCAAAGATGGAATACCTTACTGTTAATTCATTACATTGTTAATTATGAAAGACGGTGAAATACATTTGCTTGTTTCCTAGTTGATAGTGGACTTCTTAAAAGTAATTAATGTCTGAAAATAACATTCCTAAAGAAACATACAGGCTATTCTCTGTTAAAACAACAGTTTAAGAAACCTCTCCCTCTCTCTCTCAAGAGCCTGGATTTCTAGTTGCACAGAGAAATAAAGTGCATACTGAATACTGGCATGCAAGAACTTAAAAAAAATATTTTAACTCAGTAATGATACATAACAAGATGAAAAGGAAAATGAAATTACAGTGTTTAAAAGTGTGTCTCTAACAGTTTTGAAAACACAGATACACGATACTGCTACATGGAACTGTGCTGCCTTGTCAATGTGTTTTACTTTTCATGTTTGTTGTGCTTTGAAATTCACCTCACTTCTTAATTTCCTGACTTTTTATTTTTGGAACTTGAAGTGATTAAAATATTCCTGTTTTTATTATCCTCAATTATTACTCTGCTTTTCACTTAATTTTAATTAGGGTGACCAGTTTTCACAGATGGAAATAAAATAGTGCAAGTATGCTAAAAGTAGACTTCTTTTGCATTATTTGCTTTCAGTACTGTTTTAAAGAAACATATCATTTAATGATGTTAAATGATATTGTTATCATTTAACATGCATATCAAAATATGCATGTTATCTTTTGTTATTCTGTTTCATATCCATTCCTTTCCCTCCAAATATATAGCCAAATTTTTAGAAATTTCAACCTAGTGTATCTTACGTAGTACTTAATTTGCTTTAATATATTTCAGACTATTTTAAAAGATCAAGTTATAAAGATCAAGTATAGACAGCTCTAAACTGTCTATAAAAAGCAACATAAATTCCATACAATTTTAAAAAAGGAAGTTACTCATAGTTTGAGGGTAAAAGTTTATATTTTGTAATCTTAGAAGATTGAATGATGGATAAATTCTAATGAATATATGATATTTCACTGTACAAGTTATTTGCGTAACCCATCAGTCCATGCACCTTTTTTTGCCCGTGTTTCCCACCCGTTCAGTAGTGCTTTCAGGAAATTTCCTGGCCAGTCAACCGTTATCGACTTAAATTCATTTAGTTAGATGAAACTAAAACCTGAAATTACATGTTCCAGATCTAGGGTGAGTCACAGTCACTGGATGATTTTTTTTTTCTTTTGGTTTTAACTTTTGCCCTCATGTGACTTTATATACAACTGTACTAATGACAAAGCCATTTGTCTTCTGATCTTTGTACCTTACTCTGCATTGTATGTTGGAAGCTTAAGCTTTGTTAACATCATCATTGGTAAGAATATGTTCCATGAAAAATACTATTTTTTAGCTTGTTGAGAGAGAAATGCAAACAATTTATTCAGGAAAAAATTAAACTCTTATAATTTTTATTAAGTTAAAAGTTGTAAGTGGGAAATAATCTCACATATTACAATACTTTATGACACCAACATAATACGTGATGGCACTTCAACCTTTTTCTGTCAATAGAATGATCTGTCTCCTGCCATTCTGAATTATTTATTGTCTGAGTAGAAGTAATTTTTGCTACTCAGCCTTCAAGATCAAATGATGACTCATCAGTCAGGTTCACCGAGTATATAAACTGAGGCTTATCATGACATGAAACAAATAGTTTTACTTCATTCATGAATTCTGCTGTTTCACAAAATGTGCATTGCAAGTATTAACAGGGTGTGATGAAAAACAATTTGTTCTTAGTATGCTTCTTATGCATCCAGATATGTATAACATAAGTTATTTTAAAAACAACTTATTATTTACCTTTCACAGGATGGTTGTGGTTGGAAGGGGCCTCTAGAGATCATCTAGTCCAACTCTCTGCTCCAGCAGGGACACCCAGAGCACGTGGCACAGGGTGACATCCCGGGGGGTTTGGAAGATCTCCAGAGAAGGAGACTCCACAGCCTCTCTGGGCAGCCCGTTCCAGGACTTTTCCTTCAAACCAGGGAAATCCAGTTTTGCTGTGAAGCTGTATGAAAAGCTAGTTTGCTGCACATTCCCCACTTTCCAAGGACAATGTGGGTCAATCTTTCTCTTTTACCTTATGCTAGTTAGCAGTATACATGTGTGTGCATGTGTGCCTGTGTGTGCTTCTTCCTTCAGCCAGACAGAATCAGAGCTGCGTGTTAGTATAACAACGATTAAGAAGTTCCTCTAGTTCATATAGACTATTTCTGTATTATAAAGTTGTGCAGCCCTGCAGGAGACAACCTGAAGAATGTGAAATTGAGAACCATGTGCTCTTCCTAATCAAGTTTTAGGGAAATTGGTTAAAGACAACTTCATTTCGCACTAAAAATGTTTTAATATGCTCAATATTTGAGGCATCTATGCTGAAAGGGAAAAATATGCATGTTGATATTTCTTTTACCAAGTCTCTGGTCAAAACAAGGAGAAACTACTGTCCTACTGGCGACAAATGAGGTGCTGTCCTATCAAGATTTAGTCATTTCAGTCTGCTGCGCCATCCTGGAATGTTTGGCTCAGGTAGAGCAAGAGATTTTGTCCATGTGTAATGATACCAGTGTAGGTCCAGGGGTAGGAACTAGCAACTTCTGAAACTCTGCTCTAGAGCTTATATTTGTTCTGTTTCTGTTCTTGCCTTCAAAACCTGCTGTTGCTTATGTGCAAAGCTGAGGACTGAAGTGCTACTGCTCTAGTCTGCTAAACCCCCAAAGAACCTTGATAAGGTGGCTATATAGAAACATCTAAACCTTGCCTGGGCAAGCTATCTCGACAGCGTATTCCCCAGAAATACTTTCACACTTTGCTCACTAACTTTTACACAAAGACTTACTGTAAAAGGTAGACTGTTTCTTGTTTACATTTTTAAAAATGATCATTCACAGAATGTTTTTTCTTGTGTGCCGTTTCTTTTCCTGAATTGCAAGTGCAGAAACAGATGCTTTCATTTATGCCATTCAACAAGCAGTCTCAAAAATGAGTCCTTAGGCATAATTTTAATTCCATGTATGAAATCTGCGCAATTGTAGAATAATTTGAAAACAGCAACAATATAGTTGTTGTTTTGTTAGGATTGGATTTCTTCTGTTTGAATTCTACAAAGGAAAGATTTAATCAATAGTCATGTAGCTTACTATTGCTTTGCAAATGTTTGATTGACGATTGTCCTTTGACATGCAACAAATAAAGAACAATTTTACAGCAAGGAATAAATATCTATGCAAAATCAAACATAGAGTTTGTATGAAATTTAGTATTCGTTTCATACTCCTATAGAAGTGCACATGTGAGTACAAAGATACATGTACATTTACTTAGCAATAAATATAAGGGTGATGCAAGTACATGTTTATATACATAAATACATGGCACACACAAAAGGTTTTTAGCTCTTTCTTTTACATTACCTTCACTATACTTTAAATTTTATTTATTTGCAGAATTTAGAAAACGATTTAACAGAGACAAGAGAACAAATGAGAGAGTTGCACAGTAAATGCAGTAAGTTGTCATCTCAGCTAGCTGTGAAGCAGGAAGAACTCTCCCAAAAGGATTATGATATGACGAGAGCAAGGCAAGTATTTCATGCTTTCTTTAGCTGTAATTCCAAATCTTCTCAGCCACGGCACTGAGAAAGTGTTACCTCGTGTTAGAGATGGTTTTCGTGAAACAATGCATTTTCATCCCCTTCTGTTTTGAAAAGTATAAAACTTCTGGATATCTACTGGTGAGTAAGAAGTTATGCAGACCGTCTCTCATGTTTTGGTTCTTATTAGATTATTATAATTATATAAGAAGCAATAGGCATCAAAATTCACACTTCTATACTTATCATTGGGTCTGAGAGTCAAAAAGTCCCAATAGTAACAGGAAAAAAAATGGAGAAGCTAAGTGTCCTAGACTTATGAATTTCAAGTCTAATTTTAATATTTTAATTAGTCAAGCCTTATCAGCCAGAAGGAATTTATTTAGGTCTTTGGTAAAGGTTTAAAATACCTTTGAAGCAATGTAAGCTTTACATAAGGTTTTACATATCTTTTTCTTATGCTCAATCTGGAAAAGTAGTGCTGCATATTTAAGGCTGTCATCTCATGGTCACCGCAGCCAAGGTGTTCCCCAGCCTTCACATCCCTGACCAGTGCTTCCTCCAACAGAACACCTCTCCTTTTCAGTTCCTTGATTACCTGCTCCTGGATTGCTTGTGCCCTACTGTTTCGAGCAGTTAACAGGCAACTGAAGTTGGCCCTGAGGATCAGGACCTGCAAACATCAGGCTGCTTCTAGTCATCTAAAGCGGACCTCAACTCTTGGTCTTCCTGATCTGGTGGTATATAATAGACACAACACTGCACTGTTGGGCTTCCTACTAATCCTGACGCACAAGCATTCAGCACACTGAAGAGAGTGATTGCTGGTGGTGCTGCCCTGCTGCAAGGGTAGGAGGCATCTAGCTGACTTGTCTAGTGAGGTTTGTTGACTGCCAGGAGCTCAAATTTAAGATGTCAATACAAAGGCTGCCAAGACTTGTGCACACATCTGACTGTTACCCTCTTCTGCTCTTCCATGAGGGCACCAATGAAAAACTGGAGGCCATCAGAAATGAATTTCACAGCTATGGGGGTGGTGGTCTAGCAGCCTAGGGTTTTTTTCTCCTTAATCCTGCCAGTGATGTGGAAAGATGTCAGGAGAAGTAGATGGATTTTAAAGGTTAACAACTGGCTGAGCTGCTGGTGTTGGCAACAGGGCTTTGGTTTCTATGACCACAGGACCCTTTGGAAGATCCTGTTCAGCCTCACCTCCGTCCCTGGAAAGGTGGAACAACTCATCCTGGTGATCAGTAGTAGTCAGCATGGATTCACCAAGTGGCTATGCTGTTTATAGAGACTTGAACAGGATGGATTGATGGGCAGGAAGAAACCTTGTGAAGTACAGCAAAGGCAAGTGCAGGGTTGTGCATTTAGGGAGGAATAACCCCATACCAGTTAACTAGTTCAGACTGGAGGTTGATTTGCTGGTGAGCAGCTTTGCAGAGAAGGACCTGGGGGTCCTAGTGGACAGCAAACTGTCCCTGAGAGCAGTGTGCCCTTGGGACCAAGAAGACCAGTGGTATCCTCAGCTACCTAAGGGAAACATGAAACTACTGGAGAGAGTCCAGCATAAGGTTGCAAAGATGAGTAGAGGATTTGACCATCTTCCTCATGAGGAATGGCTGAAAGACTGCTTAGCCTAGAGAAGAGAAGTCTGAGATGATATTAGGGTAAACAAATATCTTAAGGGAGGGTATCAAAAAGATGAGGCCAGACTCTTTTCAGTGGTTGCCAGCGATAGGACACTCTGTTCACAATTCAATTCTGCCTGAATTTGAGGAAAAAATGCTTCATTGTGAGGATGACAGAGCATTGGAGGAAGTTCACAGGAGATATTGTAGGGTCCCCTTCTTGGAGATACTCAAAACCCACCTGGATACAATCCCATGCAAGGTGCATGGTGACCCTTCTTGTGCAGAGGGGCTGGGCTAGGTGATGTCCAGGAAATCTGCAGAGGACCTTTCCAACCTCAGTCACTTGGCAGTTCTGTGATTGCAGGTGGTTAACGAGTAAATGAGTAAATGAAAAGTTCACTGTCTCTGCTTAACACTTACTTCAAATGTGCTTGTGCATAGAGGTAATGGTCGCAAACTGAAACACCAAAAGTTTCACAGGAACTTAAAGAAAAAATTCTTAACAGTGAGGGTGACAGAGCACTGGAACAGGCTGCCCAGAGAGGTTGTGGAGTCTCCTTCTCTGGAGATCTTCAAACCTGCTTGGACGCAGTCCTGTGCCACGTGCTCTAGGTGACCCTGCGTGTGCAGGGGGTTGGACTAGATGATCTCTAGAGGTCCCTTCCAACCCTAAGCATTCTATGATTCTATGATAGAAAAGAGACTAATAAAGTCAACTGAAGTGAAATACAGAATTTTTGAGGCTTTTAATAATTGTTTAATTGACTAAGAGTTAATGATCTTTAATTTCTGCCTTAATTTCTAATATTTATCAGATATAAAGATTTTCAAGCAGCTTGATTATTATAGATCCATCCTCAGATTTCATTACAGCACAGTTTTAAGTTGTAGGGTTTCTAAATCTTATTTTACTATATCATGTTATGTAATACACTCCAAAGTCTCTTCACCTGCTTTGTAGTTATTGAGGTATGTTATACTCTCAGATAAATTATTAAAGGATATTCAATCAGAAGTATCCAAATACCAGGTCCATTTCAGGACATAGAATCATGTTCATAGAATAATCACATAACGTTGCACGTATTACACAATCTAAATAAAACTTTTATCTTTATTGTGTTATTTCAATTTTAGAAACAAAGATTAAATGTACCTTACAGAGCTGTATTTTAAATGTTTTACATTTTGGTATACAACTGCTAAAGTTCACAGAGTACTGGTTAGAAAGTGTCAATCGAGTAATCATAGAATTCAAGAATCATTAAGGTTGGAAAAGATCATTGAGTCCAACCATAAACCCTTCAACACCATGACTGTTTAAAGCATCAGGGCATTCAAGCATAAGTTGAAAGACTTTTTTTTTGAAACATGATGTGTAGACTTCTTTTTCGAAGGGTTGCAGTAAATGCTATGTATGTAACTTTTTGTGCTTATAAGGCAGATAATAGAAAAATAATTACGTACAGGATATTCATTATGTACAATAAAGTTATCTGAACACAGATTTTTAACTGAGAGCATTGCTGTTCTTTGCTTAATTTCCCTTTATTGCTTGCTTTGAACAGGAAGGAGTTACTGGAGCTGCAGAATCTTTACAGACAAAACATGGAGTATACAGCACAGCAGGCTGAGATGATCCAGCAGCTTCAAACTCTCAATACAGATGCACAAAAAGCACTGAAAGATCAGGAAGATGCCCATACAGCTGAAACAATTTCATATCAGAAAGTATGTCTCTTTCAAGTTAATTTTAGTATCTATCTGCCCCATATCAATGGGCAGAATAGTCAAAGCACACAGAAGTGTTTAGCCTTTCAGAGAACCTTGTTTTTACCAAAATATGGTTTGTAGAGTATCAGGGCTCTTTTGCCCTAACTACAACGCAGCATATCACTTATTAATGTTAAATTAATCAGCCTTTAAAAAGTAAATTTTACTTTCATTTGAACAAAAATAAGAGTAAATTGCTAAGCATAACAACTACTTTGCCTAATTTTTTTCTGTGTTTTTCTTCTCCAGTTCAAATTTGACTAGATTTTTACATTCATTCATAAATCACTTCTTTTTGTAAATCTTAAACAGTCTTTCTGGTTTAAAAGTTTTTGTTTTGTTTTGTTCAATCCGGATGCAAAATCTTCTGCAGCAAAAATAATTGAAAAACTGACTATGTTAGTTTTTTAGATGGATAGCTAATTCAAAAATTTGTGAGTACATCTCTCTCTCTCACTTATATGTGTATACATATATATATAGAGAGAGAGAACAGATGTGTATTTGGTGAATGCTAGGAGTAGTAATAGTCAGAAGAAATGTCACATGTACTATCCAGAATTTTTCTTTTTGACAATATCTTATAAGAAAGGTAGGGTTTCACTCTGTATTTAGAAATGGAGACAATGTGTTTCTTTCCTTTTTAAGAACAGTAGGGTAGAAGACATAGGTAGATGCAACATTTACATGTGTTCTAGCAATTTTGGAATGTTTTCTCAAGCTTTGCACTGAGAGTGTCTTTTCAAAAAACAAACATTGGACTTTATCCCGTATGGTGTGGTACCTGTATGGTCCTGGATTTGACAGTATGGCTGACTTCAGTTGGGGAAGAATTAAACTTGTTATATGAAAACTTGCTATACTTTTTTGCTAGTATAATTTATGTAATATTAGAAAAAAATAGGTGGTTATATCTGTTTTTATGTAGCTATCTTGACAAGCCTATAAACTAGGTTTGGGCCAAGATTCATGGCCACGTCAGAACACTAGTTAGCATTTCTTATTCTTTCCTAACTGAAGACAAAACCTGCTCTGGCAGCTTACCTAATGACACAACAAGAACAAAGTTGGAGTATAAACACTTTTTTGATGCCTGCCAAATGCTTCAATTCACAGATGGCCCCAAAATGTGTCCTTTTGGAGGTGCTGAATTCAGTATTTTTCCAACATGGAAGACTAAGGTTTTTATTTTAAAGCATCTGAAGACAACCCATTTACTGCAACAAAAGTGTCTAGTGTGGAACTGGAAGCCATCTCTTAGTATTTCTCTTGGTCAAGATATGAAGTGCACCTGGAAACAGTCTGTTCATTCTCATCTTTGTAAAAATATTCAGAAAAGGAGTTGTGCTTTGTAAGTCAAATGCAATGGATCTTCTTAATGTGTGCCGAATTGAGACGAGAGAACCTAACTTACGCAAAGGGAGGAGTCTTTCCCCATGTCAGGACCTTCTGTTCTGTGCTTCTGCTGAAGTCAGAGTACTCCTTTGGAAAACTCAGCAACCATAAAATAATACAAATGCTTGCATTTTCCTTGAAACAGGAAGGGAAACTATTCCAGACATTTGTGTGCTCTGTTTGTCTCCCATGCATTAATAATATGCTGGCTGCAACAGCTAGATAAGGACGTGTCAGCTATTCCATAGACATATTCACAAAGGAATATTTTCCTATTGCTCCAGATGGCATGGAGCCTATCAGTGTGTACATCCCATGATATATTGTCCCCTACAGGAAGATCAATGACCTCTTTGTTAGTGGTCAGATAGGCAATGTATGCTGTAGCTTAGGCAATGTGGTTGGCTGACATAGTTCGTCTTCACAGCCTACCATTTAGGAAAAAATGCTCTTTGTGCTGATGTTAACGTGTAGTAGGAAACAGTTGGCTGAATAAAATAAATTACATTTCTGATAAACCAGATAAAGGTCATGAACCTTCACTGGGTTATGTGTAAATCTGTTGAGGACCACAGATTCTTTTCCAAGTCCAACTACAGTGGGTGCGGTACACATGCGAAGATGAATAATCTGTCTTATCAAGTTGTACTGACTCATGGACATACTCCTGCTTTTTCCTTTCTTTTTCTTCTTTATTCATTCGATTTTTAAGGATACTGTAATCTACAGTAACTTATTTAGGTGAGACCATTTACGGAAACAAATAGGTATCTATTTGATGTTGCAGCTGCAGTTCTTATCCTCAAAGATAGAGAATGTTTTTCTAAAATGTATAGTATCTGTTTAAGTGGTCCCAGAAACTCAGGGGACTTCATTGCTTTGCTGGATTTAATGAGACTCGATAGATTTGTCCTCGCTGGCAATTTCAAGGTGGAGAGACTTCAATCAATACTAGAGATAATAAGACAAGAAGAGATTCTGAACTCCTTAGCCAGCTTACCATAGTTTTGTTAAATTTACAAGTTAGGGCCTTTGTTTTCATAATGCAGTACTTCCCTTTGGTCTGATGTTGCCTTTAGATTCCTTCCTAATCATGTTAATCGTATTGATTGGAAGTCTATTAATGGAAGACTGTATTAGTCATATAGAAATATTATTCTTTGACATTAAACAGGAAAACAGGTTTGTGTCCTGGAACTAAATTTGCTCCTGAGTCAGGGTATGGTGGATAATGATACAATGGATGTATGAGATGTATTGAGCATAGCTCAATAGCTAGATTTTTGGCATGATTGGAAAGCACAGTGAATTATGAGGTGTTGTAGAAATAGGCAAGTATTTAGAAAATAGACTAACATCAGATACATTTTCATATATTGTGATTAATTTTGTGACTGAAGTTGTTTTGACAGTTCTTCTCATAGTCACTGTATGGAGAGAGTACCTTCCTTCAAGTGTGAGAAATTATAAGCAAAATAATAAGTTACTGGCCTTGCCTTTTAAAGGTTAAGTTTCACCATTTCTACCTAGTCTTATGGGGGACTACAGCAGCCCCAGTTATAATTATTATATTTTTATGCAAATGGGATTAAATTCACAAAGTAAAACTGCAGCCATGTATGTCTATAAATAGTAGTAATAATGCAGCTTATTCCTTAATTTAGGAAAAGACACATACGTTCTCTCACACAAGATAAGAGATATATTTGTCTAGTCAAATATACCTAAATCAAGTCAGTAGTAAGTGAATCATCTTTTTTTTCAGTCCAATTTGCTTATGTGATATTGTTCATGCTCTGATGTACTTTTCTGTTGTTGGGAGGCCTGTTAATTAGCGTATTCTATTTATTCTACTTATTTATTCTGTACCAAATACCAGTACAGTCAGTGATACAATAGCAAGTAGGCTTTGGCATCAGACAAGCCTGTGGAATAAAGATGAAGAAATCCTTTGTAAAGGTATGGTACTCTCAGGGTAATGTTAAACACTATACTCACGCACTATCATTATCATGCTTGAAGAAATAGTGTCCTGAGGTTTTTAATGTATGCTATACTTTCTGTGAATATTTTTGTACATCTGGAACTGTAAAATATAATATAAAAAAGAAACAGTTTATCCCGAATCCTAGATTTGTCACTAATGTTTGCATATGACCTTCTAATATTTCTGACAATGATGCAGTACTTTTTAAAATGTAAGAAATGTGGATGAAATTAGGTCAAGTGGCAAGTTCTTGGTGCAAAAGGATCAAAACATGAAGAAAGGAAGAAAAATCTTGATATTAAGCAGATTGAAATATTTTTTAAAAACTAGTTTGATCTGAGTTCAAGTTATAAGATCTAAATACTACTGTATTTTCCATCTTAATCAGATTGGTCTCACAACAGAGAATTTTTAACTATATGCAATATGATTTTTTTTTTGATTATCTGGGACTAGTATTCTTCATAAGCCTACTGAATATTCTCTGGCAGTATATTATACCAGAGATCTAAATGAATTTTGGTAGCATTTCACAGAGAAGTAGTTGCTGTTGTACATGCTTTACGAGAAAAATATGTCAGTTTTATCTATTCAGAAAAAAAAACAAAAAACAACAAGCCTCACCATTAGAGGATATCAGCACAAGTAGTTGCACAAAACTGGTAAGATGAATGGATGCTGGAAAGCTACAATAGTAACATAAATATTTTTTTTTCAATCAGGAATGCAGGTGATTCGTTGAAGTAAATGGGCTCTAGAGTTGAACTTTTCATAGGGGCATCAACAGGACCAAAATGACTTTTTTCCTTTATTATATCTCCAGTTATTTTTTATCATTTATGTAGCTAAAGAAACCCATTTTGCAAACAGTTCCAGAACAGCTATAAATATTTTTAATTACATATCACTACAACTTTGAGGAAAATACTTTTTTCTCTTGTACTTGTTACTTGTTAGTAGTTGTTACTTGTTACTAGTTAACCTCATCCTGTCTGATCGTACTTATATCCGTTCCCTCCCTTTGTTGCCCTCCCTTTTTTTTAATGCTCACTCTCTTAAAAAACATACACTATTGCTGCTTTTCCATTTTAATACTAAATGCACTGAGTGCCTCTTCAGCTTCCCCTGCTGGTTTCTGTCCTTGTTCTTTTCAAGTGCTCATGAGCAATACAATCTTATAACATGAATTTCTGTGATGGTGCTATAGTAGCTTCCCTTACAGTTTTACCATTTACCAATTATCTTAATTTAGGCTAGCTTTTTTTTTTTTTTTTTAAACATTTTTACCATTACCATGTGCTTAGGCACATGTGTTCTAGTCTGTGGAATGAGACCAGAATATTTGTTTTTTTCAATGGTGAGCACTGGTAACAACAATCAGTAAAAGAAAATATTCATTTTATATTCTGCGTATATTAATTGGCTACTGTTGCATTTTAATGGGTGTATCTACCTTAGTGTTTAAGTACTCACAAGAGTGTGTACTTTTAAAGGAAATTTCCCATCAATCTCCACTATGTGTATTTGGTTGATACCACAGAATAATCTATGAGAGCATTAACTGAATTCCTTTTGGAGTAAAAGAAACTGGAAAATGTGTCCCGGTTGTTAATCGATGTTCCATCTGTAAGATCTGTCTAGTTTACCATAAATCCCTTCAATGTGTATAATCGGAGTGTCGGTTTTAGTGCTGACTGTTTCACTCTGCAGATTCTTTTCAGCTGCACTTGGGTTCTGGGTAATACACAATAGAGGCATAATACATTGGATAACATCGGTTACTTATCTGATTTTGTTAGGTTTTATTGGAATTCTTCAGCTTGCTTTGGCTTGATTTAATTTTGTCATCACATTCTCCCATCTCAGTCTTCATTCTGTCTTCTGCATTTTCAGTAACTACTTCATGTATTTAGCATCCCATTTATCCCAAATCTTATTTAATGTATCTCAGCACTTAATCTCATCCCAATATTATTAGACTGTTAAGTGTTTTATCACATGTTTTATCATGTCTTTCAGTTATTCTGGAATCCATTATCCTAGCTTTGTCCTGGTGTTTTTAGCTGACTTGGTGACATCAAGCATACCTGTCATTTGTGATGAAGTTTATTAGAAGACTTCATTTTCTATGAAGTTTTCTTTCTTAACCTTCCTGAAAGAGAGAAAGAGAAAGAAAAAAAGAAGAAAGAAAGAGAGAGAAAGAGAGAAAGAAAAGGAAAGAGAAAGGGAGAAAGAAAAGGAAAGAGAAAGAAAAAGAAAGAAATGAAAGAAAGTGTTTTCTGGTAAAAATCAGTTGAATCAATATAGAAAATGGTTAGGGTTACTGAGAAAGATGAGGAGATAATATTTTTTCTAAGTCAAAAGTTTCTGGTCTTTCCTGGCTGATCAGTAATGCTGTTACAGCATACAGACTAAATCTATTAATGCATACTTATTTTTTCTTTTAATATCTTTTCATTTGTTTTTTAATATCTTTACCTGTCCTAGTGTATGTTACCTATTGAAGAAAGTATGAGTCTGTGGTATGGCAGTTTCAAAGTACAACCCATGCAATAAATTTTGTAGAATGCAGCTTTCTGTCACTGATTGCTGTAATTTTTTCTACCTACCAAATTTTGTAAAATGTATAAGGAATTACTTTAAATATTTTCCTTTGTCTCCTATAAACAACCCTTGCAATTTTTTTTCATTTATCTAGGGCAAATGTCTTAACCTGTTGACATTCACATAGAGTATAACCATTCTCGTAGAATAGACTCCAGATTTCATTCACATTTTCTGCAATACTTGCTGGTTCGGAGATAAATGATTTATTGCATTTTTGTCTTTTTGGGGATTTTTTCCTGTCTAGTCTTCTGATTTTCAGTTTACATCTTGTCTCTCCTCATATGTGTTTCTGGCTTTATTAATGGTAGACCTGTTTGACCATGTTGTGCAATTCATTCTGTTCTGGAATACAAGCTGTTACTTACTGCAGGGTGACTGCAGTTGGCAGAAAATTAGAAAAAAAAAATCCCATGTAAACATTAAGCATGTATTTAATCCACAGAACAGCGATTGTGGCCATAAATGAAAAGTTAGGGAGCCAAATGGAAATTTGTAAGCTGCTCCAGTAATCTCTGAAGACTAGATAAAACTATCTCTTTTTAGTTTTGAACTATCCTGATATTAAATACCTTTTTTTTCAAATCTCACCCATATGAACTAGTAAATCAAAGGTTAGAGAACTTACATAAAACTCAGTCTAAAAGTAGGTGATTGCTAAGAATTTTCCTTGCATGTAGCTTTAGTTTTGGCTATAGTAGAAATCTGTTTATTTTCTTGATTTCAAAGCGGGAAAGGTTGGAAAACTTTATGCACGTAAAAGACATGCTATTTGTCTTGTCCTGACAAATGCTGACTATCAAAAATACCCATTAGGTACATTAGGGGATGTGGCTGCTAAGGATCTGTGCCAGCTAGAAAAAAAGCATCATACTTTTGATGTTCTCCATTCATCTTACTAGGATGCTACCTTTCAAATACTATAATTACAACCACTTAAGTGCTCTTAGTCGTAAAACTAGCAAATTGTCATACCAGTATGATCTAGCTAATGAGCTTCTGTAGTTATAGCTGGAAGTAACCGTGTCTCAATATTGCATTCTTGTGAAAGGATATTATCTAAAAATGCATGTTTTTGATAAATGAACTGGTTATTTGCTTCTGTGATACTGCTTTCCATAAGTAATTGGCTAATTCTGAACTTTCATTTCCAAAGGTAGTGAAAGCTTTTTAAAATAAAGAAAAGATTCAGTAGGTACATACATTTCAATGAAAAAAAAGCTTTAAAATTCAGATTAATGGTTAACATATCAAAATATATGGCCTTAGAATTCATTTAATCTTGAGAGACAGCGTTTCTGTTATACTTAAGGACAGAGAAGAAATAATCCACTTTGTCCAAATTGGATTTTGAGAGTGGAAAACCACAGGATTTTGGGAGTAGGAAGCTACAGGAGGAAGGAAAAAGGAAGGGGATTTATTGTTACCAGATTTGCCCTTAAAGTGGTAGGCAAAGCACTTGCAAACCTAAGTTTTCATGCTTTTTCCATTGAGTTCACTATCTAAATCACATAAACAGGCCAAATGAAAGAGAGGAAGAAGGAGAGATAGAGACATGTGTAGCAAATGGAGTAAAGCTGGCAAAGTGATTCTGTCAAGAGTAAAATGACATTTTTACATGTCATTGTTCCTTAGAAATTGTTCCTAAGAAATTATTTATAGATTCTGAAAATCTAGTTTAAATATTTAATTAGTTTCTTTTGGATTTAGTGGCAGAAATAAGTTTTCTAAACAGAACTGTCAGCTGAGCAAGCGCATTCTTGTATGGATTAGCTCATAATAAATTAAGTAGTCAGATGGAAAATTGCTTATTTTGAGAAATAAGTGCAGTCAAAAAGGGATAAAGAATTGGAAAGATAAGAGATGGAAGAAAATATATTTGTGTAATAAAATTTAAAATCAACCATTTCCTCAAAATCTGAGCTGTTATTTAACTTTTTAAAAAACTTTTTTTTTCACCAGTGTGTGGGCTTTTGTATAAAGGAAAAAAGTAAAAATGGAGGATTATTGTTAAGTTCTTCTGTTTTTCTTTAGAAATATTATTGTTCTCTGTACTTTTTTCTTATTTAACACATAACATGTATGCTAATTGTTATTTACATGTAGTTCTAGAAATACTTGGTATGTATGAAATACATCTGTTATAAGGGATAGAGGAATATATACAGAATATGTATTATTTTCTGGCTTCAGCAAGAACAGTTGAATGACAGTTGGGATAAAAATTTCTGGTAATAAATTTGAGTTTCATACCTCATGTCAAAAAACATCCTGCAGAGTACTTATTTAAACAACAACTTTACACTATTTAAGATGCAGTGGGCGTTACTGAATTCATGCTATGTGTTATCTAAGCCATACTAAGTTTTGGTTTAAAAGATGAAACTATTTTACACAAGATAGAAATGTTATACAGCATAGTTAGTTATCTGCTTTTAATATAAATTTTCCCAGTGAGAGGTTTTTTAAATTTTTTAAATTTTTCTGTGTTTTATATAAATGAGTCAAGAAATAAATATTGATTTTTTAGGTTCGTAGATACCTGTCTCCTTTCATAAGACCATTAAAAACAGTTGAAACTGATAAGATTCCAATGCAAATAGTGCTTATCTGGAAAAACTTCTCTTTAAGTCCTGTTTAAAGTTCCATATTAGTGCTACAGTTACTATTTTCAAATGCAAACCGCATTTTTGCTGAATGGAGGCAGGAGGGCAACAAATATGAAGAATGATCAAAACATCTTTGTGGCCTCATCACCTCCTTTTTTTATGTGGTTATTTTCACCGATGTTACTTCTAATCCTGTTTTTGTCTGTTTGTATTACTACCTCCCCAATAGCTCTATAAGGAATTGACTTCATGTTTTGAAACTGTTAAAACAAATGAAATCCAACTGCAGCAAAAGTATGCCTCTCTTCAGGACCAGTTACTTGGAAGAGATCGAAAGATTTGTCAGCTGGAAGAGCAACTTCAGGAGACTCGTGATGCACTGAGTGCAGTGAATCAGATTCCAAAATATGAAGAACAGGTGAGACCACTTTTAAAATGTTAAAAATAATTTCTGCTTGCTTAACTTAAACCTTTTATACAAGGCACTTTTATAAGAGATTCCAGTCTTTAGCAGGGGGGAATTTGTATAACTGTGCTAATACAACAGCATGACTACTTCTGCTGGTTTTGGTAATAGCGAGTGCTTTCAAAACTCATTTGTACGCGTTCTAGGAAAAAAAGTAGAAAGAGAGTGTCAATATGCAACTGGATTATTACTTTATTCATAAGAACAGAGACATCAAATGTAAAATTAAAACCAAAATAATGATCATGTTCCTGGAAAACAAATTCCTGGAAAAAACTGTGACATTTCTGTATTTATATGTGAGCATTTATTGGGCCTGGTGTTTTGGTGTTCCTGACTGTGTGATTAAAGCACATATTCTGTAATATTTTTCCCTTTAAAATACAGCTTTTTTTTTTTTTTTTTTTAAAAGAACTCTTAGTGTGGAACTTTGTTGAAAGCCATTTCAAATACAGGTAGACTATTTCAGTTGGGTTTTTCTTGATTGCTTCTTCAAGGAACTTCAGTAAATGTTATAATAGTAGATTTAAGACTATTTTAAGAAGGTAATGTCAGACTACGATTAGAAATTCTTCTGTGATTTCCTTTAAATCTTTTAAATGAATCACATATGGCATAGGTGACTTGCTGCTATTTCTTTTATATATTTATTCTCTATCTCCTTCTAGTGGTATTTGACTATGAAGCAAATCATCCTGCATAGTCTTTGTAAATAAAGATCCTAATGTGGAAATTCCTAATTTACTCATTGATAATCATGGATACAAATAATTGTTTTTCCAGGGCCTTCTGTTCCCTGCATGTTATATTTCCATTTTGATGCTGCCGTCATTTTAGAAACTCTGACACTCTCCTTTTTCTTGTTGTATTTGAAGGAGCGTATTTGTCAAAGAATAATCAGATAAATGGTAGTTTAGTTGATTACATCAAATATATGCTTCTTTGTAAGTGAATGTGGAGGCAATTTAACTTTGTACAGAAAAATATCAGTTAAATTTTTGTGTGGTCTGTGAGTAATGAGCTTAGCTGGATATTCATCAGTGTTATTGTAGCACATGATAAGAAGCAAAAGGAGACAAGTTAAGCTGATAAACATACTACGCTAAGTTTAGAATAGTGTGTAAAATTTCATTTCTAAGTAGATTAATCTTAGACCAATCTGTGACGAGACTATTGTTGCTGAAGTAGCATCATAGTGCAGGAAAGGTAAGTAGCTGAGGGCAACTAACCATAGTTGCTGCGTCCAAAGGAGAACTGAGATGCTAAGCAGCATGTGCTTTACAGGCTTAATATTTTCTTTTGATTAACAATCTTTGATTCTCCTATCACAAATGTTCTGTATTTCACGGACATGTAACCTTGCTCTAGTTGACATGCTAGAGTATGCCTGTTGGGAATGTGTAATAAAAGTAATTGTTGGCTGCATTTTGATGAGAGCCAAATATTCCATACAGCTATTACTGCCTCACGTAAATATTGGAAGGATAGTGGTGGGGATGATGATTATATGTCTCTATGGTTGAGGTCTTTTCTTGGAAAAAAAAAAATGTGATTGTGTATTATTACATCTGTGATCGCTTAGTTAGCCAGAATCCTGGTTACTTGTGAAGTTCTAAAGTTAAGCGTGATTAAAAGAATATCCTGACTTACTGTGCTGACTGGAGCTCTAACATCAGTCAAGCAAAACGCTTTGGAATAGAATTAACAGGACACTGAAACAGTGTAGGCATCCACTTCTCGTTGAGTTTTCCTGTTATCAGCTCATAAATGATCCTTTTAGGGGAAGAGGAAAGAGAAATTAAGTGTGAATTAGATTTCTGGTATAAAGTACAGATTTCTTGAGCTTATTCAGATCAACACTGTCCTGAAAGTTTCTAATAGTTTCTTCTTCCAAACACGCTAACAGCCTTTGTCAGCAGCACTGATATCTCCTCTACAGCCTTGGCTAGTCAGAAGAACTTCTAGATTGTTGTGGCATATATAACACAGACTTATTTTTTTGGATTTGAATTTTTGTTATCCTTGAAGCTGGAACAGATAGGAGTCAGTATCACATTGTTAGTATTATTAGCCAGGTTATCTTAATTTACATATTCAAGGTAAAATATGCCTTTTTGATGCTGTGATCTAGTTCTAGTCAACGCAGCACTTGTATTAGTGAAAGCAAACTAGCTGATTTAAGTTGAATGTGATGAAGAATTTGAATATGCATTACAGAAAATTTATATTTACAACCTAGTATGTGTACATTCATCAGTTTTCACATACATTTCTTCTACTAAAGGAGATTAGGCATTTTTGAATTTGGAAAACTTTTTTACTTAGATCTATGCTTATGCTAAATAGTAAAAAAGAGCAAAACAAAAGCATTTTACATAGTTTTAAAAATATAAGCCTGTGGGGAGTTGATTAATTTCATGTCTTGCAATTTTTGTTTTGATTCTGTTTCACTTTGAGACCTGAAATGTATGCCATACATTTATTTATACGGTTAGTACACCATAAGTTTTACCCATATGAATGGTAAATATTTAAATATGTTTACTGAACCAAAGCATTCCTTTCTGTCTTAACTTTTTACCTTTAAAGTGCTTGACACATCAAAGATAGTACTAACAGATCGAAGCACAATCATCAACAGGCAATTAAATATTTTTATTTGTAATTGTAACATCTGGCAGCTGTATACTTTCTGACTTAATAAATGCCTCTATTTTTCATTATATAGTTGCTAAAAACACTCAGAATGGGAGATAATGTTAAAATGATGAAGGTAATAATTGCTCACAAGTATGACTTTAAGTCATTCTGATGCATTCTGATTTGTAACTTAAAGTTGAGTTGAGAAAAATCGATATGAGAAATGCGTAATTAAAATGTTTCAAGATGAATTGCATCCATTGTTGTTGGAAATAAATCCTCCAAGCCATGTTTTCAGAGTTTGATTTTCTGTTTTTCTAATATCAGTGATTTCTATTTATTAGTCTCATATATTACAATCTTTAAAAGTTTTATGTTGACTGAAATGTAAATAGTAAAAACTTAGTCTGAAGCTTAATTTTCTTGCTACTTCCTGTTAGTATAGCAACAGGTTAGATATCCTGTTTCAAGTGCAGCTCTGTAAATATGTTCTGTATATTGGGATCATCCAATTCATAAAGGTGATTCTTTCTTGAAAGTGTTTAATGTTGCACTTGCTTAAGCTTTAGCGTAGGAAAGCCTCTATGATTTATTTGCGTAAAACATTCCTTGGTCTTGCACTTGCATTATGAGTTAAAACTCACTATGGCATATTGCCGCACTTTTTAGAAGTATTTAATCTATTAAATATATATTGAATTTGATTACAAATTTCTTCAAAATGTATGTTTTTAAACCAATAACAAAAATTGTAGTGAAAAGATACTTGTATATAAAACAAAATATCACCAAATCATAGTGAACATGTAAAATGGCGTAACACTGTAGTGTGTTGTTTCTGGAAGGCAAAGGCATTTGGAGCTCCTGTGAAGCCTTGGGCTTTGACTGAAAAAAAGAAAAACGAACTAAAATTGTCTGATTTAAGTAACACAGCATACATCTGTAAAATATTAGTCTTTCTTGATAAAAAAGTTTAATAACCTTTTTCAAATTGTTGTATTCTCCTAAACTGCAAAATAATCATTATATGGAGATAGTTACTCCATATACTCCATATACATATATTACTGGTGCTAAAAAAAAGGTTATAAGTAAGTTGTAACTTGTATAGTTAAATTTGGTCTGCATTTAAACATGATTGTAATGGGAAAGTACTGGCATCTGTAGTACTAGCAATATAGAGATTTTTAAACTTTAAATTTAAAGACATACATTGTGTTCAATGTTCATGATTTCATTTTAATTTTCGTTACAACTTTTAGAGCAAATTTATGCGGTTGTATAGAGGTAAATAGTCTTTAAAAGGTAGCATAAGCATGTCAGAAATTATCCCTGATTTGCTCACAGTCATTTATCAGTTTCCAATCATTATAAGGCTACACTTAAAATATATTGTATCTGTTTCATTTAATTGAGGAAGAGTACTATTTTTGACAAAGATATCTAATTTTCTTTTTTAGAAAGCCTTTGTATATGAACTGTACAATTCTGGGATAGTACAGAGACATATAAAGGAGTTTGCAGTCTGTGTTTCAAACCGTACCCTTTGTCTGTGGAAAAGCTGTGTGGAATTAGCTCTCTAACAAAGTCCATGAAGTCATTTTTT
>NW_010584739.1:393611-496111 GCF_000705375.1 Tinamus guttatus | reverse complement strand
CTTTTACCAGCATATATTAGGCCTTCTGTGGTATTTTATTTCTATTCTTTGTTAATTGTAATCTATTACAGCAAGTAGTACTAATGATTTTGACTTATCTAGAATTTTGCTTGCTGCTGCTCTGTCCAGTCTTATGAGAAAACTGCCCAGTTTTGCTTGCTGTATGCTTGCAGCTAAAAAGTTGCTGCACTAGCAAATCCACCAGAAAATGAGTGGTTGGTTCAACCCCAAGGCTTTGTGAAATTCTATCCTGAGTTTTTCCATGATTATTCTAATGGGTTTTCTAGACTATAAATTTCTCTTCATATCTTGTAGTTCATAACTGTTCCAATCTTCCCCAATAAATTGAAGTATTAATTTGATAACAAAGTCTCTTTTCCTTAATTGAATCATTTATAGCTGGCTTGTGGAGTCTTTCTATTGTGGTGAACCACATACTGTCCAAATAGGGATTGTGTCCGTCCTCCGCAGTGTTCTCCTCCATCATGTGATCAGAATTAATTTTGTCATGTGGCAAAAGTAGGGATTTTGGAAGGTGACAAACATAATGTTAGGTAAGTGCTATTTGAGTTGTGGAATATCTTTGCCTCGTATGCTTCTGGGGAGTCCACAGAGCACTTGAGATCAAGCTGCAGGCTTGGTGAACTGTTTCAGGAGGCTGCATTTGATGGAAAGTTTCACTGCCCTTGCGTTGTAGAAAGATTTTCCTTTAAAGACAAAAAAAAATCAGTTTTGCATAGTTGGATTATGAAAATAATAGGAGAAGTAAAATTATAAAAAAAATAAGAATGTAGGGCTTCAAGAAAAGAGGGTAGACTGAAGAGTTTACAGATCTTTTTAGCTAATGATTTTGAATGTTCTGAAGGTTGGAAGAGCCCGGCCTCTTGGGCTGTGCTTGAATCTTACTCATTGTGCTGTATCACTTCATTCTGACAGAACTGGAAGCAGTGGCCACCTCAGCTTCTCTCTCCTTTTCACAAGTAGTAAGCCCTCTGTGCTGCCACAAGCTTCAGGATTTTTCTTAGGCAGTTAGTTGCCATCATTACTGTTTTACTTGTCTTAGCACCATGGTCTCTTTATCACTGCTCCTCTCATCTTGGCACTTATGTTTCCCTTTTCCTGAATCCAAATTCCCGGTGTATAGCAGATGTCAACCCTCCCCTTTTTAAAGTGTGGTTTATATTTTGGTGTCTTTTTGCAAAACTTTGCTTTTTGGCATTTCCCCTATCTTATTTCTGTCTGCGAGGTAGGCAGGCCCTCTTTTGCCATGAGTCCTTCTGATGTGATCTGGATTCAGCGACTGCCCTTTAGCTGCAGGGGACTTTGGCTAGAGTATGGCTTAAGTGACAGGGATTGAGCCTGTGCCCACAAGCTCTGGGGAGGAGGAGCTGGTGAAGGATGCCGACGCGAGCACTGCCTCTAGCTTGGCTGCCCGGCTAGCTGACTCAGTGTGTTATTTCTCGTATATAAACTGCTTCTGGTGGTTTCCTGCAGGAGTTTCACTGCCAGAAAACCCTGGTGTTTGTTCCATAGGCTTGAACGGGTTGGTTGTCTGGGGACTAAAAGGCTGTTTCCTCTTCAAGCTCTGCTGGTAGATGTGTGCTAACTTTCCGTAGTCTGAGCTGTATGTATAAACTATATTAATGTGTTGCTGAGAGAAAAGGTGTTCTAGCCCATACTAAGTAACTGTGTGGTTTTGGCTGGTTCGTAGTTCCAGCAGAGTGAGCTTGCATCTGCTTACAGAAAGATCATGCAGGCTTGCTTGCAGGTTTCTTCTGGTAGTGCGACAGCACCAGAGCTTGAGGTAGGTCGCGTCTTGAAAAATGAGTACAATATTGAGGAAGTAGAGAGGAAGAGGGAAGGAAGGAGTATGCATAGGACTATATTATTAGTTCCGGAATTCCTTCCAAATTGGATAGCCATTCTGCTCGCACCTGCTATATCTTGCCGTTTCAGAAAAGCAGTGCAGAACAGAAGTATGGTAGAGAACATGTTTTGCCCACGTGGTTTGGTACTGTTTGCCCGCAATATGAACAGCAGCGAAAAGTGAGCAGAGGATTCCCTTCTGTGGGTACATTGCGAATGTTTCCTTTACGGAATAATTCTGCTAGTGTATGCCATATAGTGCAGATGGCATTTAATTCAAGATGCCTAAACTTGAGAGAAAACATTCATCTGCGGTACATGGCACATATTGCTTGCAGTTGTGCAGAAATTCAGTATTTGTAAACTGAAATAATCTGTCCTACAGGAATTTTAGTTCTAGATTGAGATAACTTTAGGAACTGAGACTTCGTGAAATTTGTGAAGCTCTTCTCTTTGAGGTGAGTTAGTATCTCGGTGAGAACACAGGTCCACAATACTGATTTTGAGATAGCAGCTCAAAACACTGCAGTAGAAAACACTGGTGGTTCAACTTGGCATGTATCTTTGATTTCTTTTTTCTGGACTATGGATTTCTGAACTGTACTCTGGAACTAAACTACATTCTTTGTAGTTTTGAATGTTGAATTTTCCTATGTCCTGAAACACAGTATTGTTCTTATTTCAGATAATACTAGGATTTTATTAGGAGCTAGATTACAGTACAAATTACTTGTTATTTTTTATGGCCTTATTCATTGTGAAATTTACCTTTGTTCTCAGATTACAATTAAGAGTTCAGATGTAAAGCTGGAGAGCGAAAACCAATGAAAAGGGTGCATCCTTTCTCAGGATCTGAAAAAACAGAACTCTGCCTTTCCTTTGTCTTTCGTCATGTGCAAGTCTTGGAACACAGAGGGGTCAAGCTTTTTACAGAAAGTAAAGTTCTCACAGAACAACAACAACAAAATTCATTAAAGGATTTCTTTTTGATGATTTTCCTTTTGACCAAGGAACTCCAGTATACAAAAGGATGGTAATTTAAAGTTTAATGGGAATGAACCTGAATCAGAACATGAGAAAGAAAAATTTTATTTGACTTTCAGTCCTAGGAAAATCTCTCTCTTTTTTTTTTTTCCCTTTTCTAATCTCAAAAAATCATATTCAAGAGTTTTGTTAACACAAAGGCTTCCAGACAAACAAACAAAAATATTTATCAGGAAGAAAAAGTTTTACAGAATACTCAGCATTTATTGAGTTTGAATCCATTGACAGTTGAAATCCTGAATATTGTAAATGTGTCTCTTCGGGTTACAGTCTGGATTCTTAGAATTCCTGAAACCAAAAAAAGTCACATGCATCATGAAATAAAACAATCATTTCCAAGATGTAAGCTATATGATAAATCTATGTGGGTAGCAGTGGTCTACTGAGTGCTTGTGACATAGTACGGACATTTTGGAGACAAGAATTAAGATATTAGACTGTTTTAATGTTTTTCAACTTTCTAGGAATATCATACACATGCATGTACACAAACAGTGTCATAACAATTTTATCAAAAAGTATGTCTTTGAGGTGTTTTCATTTAAAATAAATATCACAGCATGGTAATTTTTAGGGGTCTCTTAAGAAAATATTATTTGGAAAAAAGAAAAGAATAAACAAAAGTGAACCTTGTTCTTGTACTGGTTCTATTTCAGTCAGTTGCAAAACTTAATTGCTATAGAGGAGCTGGTACTGTAGGTATTCTGTGACTCTTCAACTGATTTTCATTTCATAGCAGTGTACTTTTCACTGTTGATTTAAAAAAGAATAGAAAGAAATGAATAGCAATAATACAGAAGTTTATGTACTTTACATAAATAAATTAAACGTGGATACTTCTTTTGGTCAACAACATTTAACAGTTCTAGACTGCTAGCATTTCTTAAGATTTAATTTATGGTAACAATTAAAATGATTATAACAAATTAAAGCTGTTGATTCTTTTTTTTTTTTTGATTACTAGTGTAGCCATATGATGTAAGTTACATGTAGAAGTCTATTTTTATGTGTGTCCGAGAAGCCAAAGCAATTTGACATGGTGGTGTGTATTACTGCTTGTCAATATTGAAGGAAAAGTTCAGTTAAGAATTCTAAATATAAGTTAAACATGAATAAATTTCCTTTATCTGCAGATATTATTTCTCTCTTCAAGGTTGTATCTTTTCCCTTTTGTGTAGTCCTAATCCTTTGGTTGAATGAAAGCGTGAAAAAAAAACAAGTTTTATGTAAATGTTCTTTTCAATGCATGGTTAATCTACTCCTCACATTTTCTTTATTTTTTCCCTCTGTGTGGAGTTTTATTGTAGTTCTAAATGGCATTTTACTAATCATGAGTGGAAATGTCATCTGCAGCTAAGTATGTTCCAAAGTATATCACAAAGTAAGCCACAGAAATTATTTAAGGAGTAGTAAGCAAGATCATGGGCAATTTCTCTCACTATTGTCTGCTGAATGAGGAGTGATTTGTTTCTTGAAATAAATGTTAGGCAATTCTAATGTGATATTTACTTGTAGAAACTAAGTTTATAGTACATTTTAGTGGAAGCTTAATATTGTGCATAAGACGAACTCAAACAGCTACGCCCATTACTCTGTTTTTGTCAAATACCGAGTTTACAAGAGTGTTTGCTTGTTAACAGGAAGATTTCAATCATGCTTTTTCGTCTGTTTCTCTTCCGTCTTAAATTGGCTTAGAATTTAGAATATTTTGGTATCCACAGTGCTTTCTCTGATTTTTGTCAGTCCACTCAATTTGCGTTACTTGAGGCTTACTTGTACTTTTTTCTTTTCTGTTGAAATCAGTAATCTTCTTGAGTCCATTGCAAGCAGTCAGGTTATCACAGCTTCTCTGAGCAGGGCAAGCACGTGCCAAATGAAACTTGCAGGTGGTCTTGAGGAAGTTGTCTTCTGGACTGAGCTTTGTTGACTGAGGGCTGTCTCCCAGCTACTTGTCATTGCTGTGAGGGCTCTGCTGGCAGAAGGAATTTTATGAGTTTGCTGTAACCAACATCGCACAAGATCAGCTGGGCCAGCTCAGGCCACTTGCACTGTCTTTTTAAACTGATGTTCTGCCTTATGACTGTGAAGGATAAGGGTGGGGGTTTGGACCATCCCTTCTTTCAGCAGAAGTGTTGGGTGCTAACCTTCAGCTGCTGTGCTGTGGTGACCATTTGGGAACTCTTTTCATCTGGCACAGTTGCTTGGAAGCTGAACTTCTGTCCTTAGCCTTAGAGCACCATGCATAGGCTGAAGCTAATGCGTTTTGCTTTGTGATTGCCGCAGATGTGAGTGTTCTTATTAAGGTAGTTTAAGCTAACAGTATTTTGCTTTGTGCTTGTAATGCTGTAGGGTATGCATAAAAGTAGTAACTGTAAACTCAACTGACAAGAAGTAATTCATCAAGCCATGTGAACTTGATCTCAGTCATTTGGGCATTCTTACATGGGTATGTGATTTAAAGATAGCAGATATCAATGAGAGTATCTCTTGAACAGTTTTTGTACAGGCTCAAGGTGAGCAGCCTATGGTAGTATTATGTTATGTGAGGGAATTATTATGGTTGATAGCTGGGAAGGGCTGGGAACGGCTTCATGGAATTACATATCTGCCTTGAACAACACTGCGATCAAGAAGAGGGATCATTCTACCCATGGATATCATGGGTAGAATTCATTTACATTGTTACAGGCTTACGTTTTGGGGCAGTTTCTAACTAAAAGTTTCTTTCCTGACAGAATGCTACATCTAAGACTTTTTCTCTGTTTAATAAACCAATGAAATTTGAAATTTTATGATTAATAAGTTTAGGACTTAAAACATTTTGTCAGTAAATTTTTATTGCATGTGATAGCAATTTAATAGCATAGTGAAATTGGTGTAGAAGAAAAGTCTACATAAAGCAATTGTTGTTAATGTTGTATGTTTGGATTTGAAAAGTATAGTACTGTTGTGCAAGTGTTCAGTTAGGCTTTATGGATCTCTTTTTGATTTTTTAATACATATGTTACTTCCAAAAACATGAATATTTACTGCTCTTTCACATTCCTGTAATATCAGTAATATTCTGTTCTAGGTAGTTTCATCTAAATGATCTGTTGATTGGGGTTTTTTTAGTGTTATTTACGTAATATGACTATATTGTTGTTTTCTAGGTATTTCAACAACCTTCATTAAATGAGCTAGAGTGTCTTATTGCAACACAAAAATCTGAAATAGAGCTTTTACAGCAAAAATTGAGAAAAGCAAGTCTTAGCCTAGCAGAACACAGTCTGCACATGACAAATACCTCGGAAAGTAACAATGTAAGGACTGAAAGGAAGCATGAGGTATGATAGTTTTATTGTCCTGTGTGTTTGTGTCTAAGTGAGGCTGATAAAGCCAAACATTTTTGCTCAAGGGTCCAGATAATAATTTTAATATTTGTTGATGCTGCTTATAATTCTGGAAGCTTGTTTGAATGTTCTTGTGTTATCTGCCAAAGACTTGTTAAAGTAACTGTTGGGAGTAGAAAGTTTTACCTTATTAAATACTGAATAAGGGATTCTTAATTAAATGAAATATTTGAAGGCTAAATTCTTTGTAGGTTTGCTAAAATGAATATTTATTAAGTATTTGATTGTGTTTACTGGAATGACCATCATTCTCTGGAAGGGAAATGAGGGAAATATAAAAAAAATACAGTCAGTATTGCAGAACTTTTTTCAAAATAATATTTTTCTTCTATGAATAAAGCTTATGTTCTTTTGAAGTTTATACTTTAGACTTTCATTACTCTGTATCATGCTGCACTCTCACTTTCATTATGACTTATTAAATTTAGGCTCCAGGTATAAACATTAAGAAAGAAGATAAGAAAATAATTCTAGAGTTGTTTTTTTTTTTTGAGATTAGAATAAACTGTTCCCTTGCCAGTTTGTTCAAAATCTTACCCATGACATTTTTTTAATGATGATTGTGTAGAATATAGTAAACTTGTAAGAAGCTTATACCATACCCTTCTGTATGGATAAGTATGTGACACTGGCATATCAAGTTCTTTTTCCTTAGAAATCTCATCTTCTTCCTATATTTGGTACCTTGTACCATATCCCTTGAAAAACTGTATGGTATTCTACCAGTATTCTATTGAGTATTTGCTATCTTATAGCTATTTTGTGGCAAGAAATACTTTAAAACATTTGTTTAGGAGTACATAAAATTTCATGGTTGACTATCTGGGAAGAAAGAGTGGTTATCGTAGCTTTTGGAAAGTGGACTGTACTTCATAGGGTTATTAAGAGAAATATCATTGATTCTGAGGCTGTCCAGAATATGGAGTTGTCCTGAGCTTATTATCACGTTGTATGGTGCCTCACTTTCCTCCTATAGATCACTATTTATTCCTGCAGAGTAGTATTAATGAGTGATATGTTTATCCCAGACTGATCATCACTGTATATCACACACACACAAAAAAAGAATTACTCTTTTTGAAGTTATCCCAATCCTAACATTTAAATCCTATTATGGAGAATCATTTTTTCTAGTTTGATATGCAGATCGAGTCCTTTAGTACTTACTTTAAAACTGTTTCAGATGTGCACATTTCCATGTGTGCCCTTAGTCTCTACTCAAACTCCAGGAAATAAATTGGCATCCCTATGTAGTCTTTGTATCTAGGCAAGATGTAAGAAAAAACATAGAAATATTTTGGCTTTAGGATCAACGAATATACAGAAAATATGCTTGATGGAGTGCATTGTTGTTACTACTGATTTTCCCTTGTAATAGGGGATCTTACCATTACCTTGTTGTTGATTCATTCAGGGCAAAAATATTCAAGGCGGGAGTTATTAGCACATAATTTGAGAGGAAGAGTACCTTGGACATCCAGCACTTTTTTCCTAACCGTGGATTCGCTTTTCATTGAAATGACAAGGCTTTGATTACTTTCTGCTATGAAAAGCCAAAAATTTGGAACAATGAAAGAGTAGGGAAACTTTAAAAAAGACTTTGGTCATGTGATAAAGCAAAAACATGTGCCCAGCCCTGGGGTATGTGGCCATGGCACTGGCCACTTTGCCTGTGTGCTGCAGAAAGTGTTGATACACAGATGTAGGCTAGAGTTGGTCTTAGTGAATTGCAGAAACCTAAATCCCACACCTGCAGTGATATATTGCAATGAAAACAACTTATTCTGTGAGACAGATGATGTGGTGGCTAAAAGCTTTGTTAAATGTGCATGTGCAGTGTCATTTTTCTTGATGTTGTTAAGTGCATACTTAGAGGCAAGTGTAACCCTCTTATTCCAGTCTCTGTGGAAAGAAGTAGCGCTGATTGCCCTTCTGTATGAAGACTTAGGAGGCAGTTGCTTGATCTTCCTAGAGCTCTTTTTGGAACTAAAACTTTATAACTCTATGAGTTATGATTTGCTGTGTGATTAATCTGCCATCCACAGGTTTGCTGGCAGATTCAGTAACACAGGCCTTATTTTTTTTTTATAGCTAAGCTTTTAAATACTGCCAAATAGATCTCAAACTTGCCATTGTATGATGCATAGAAGTTACAATTGTCTTTTATTGTTGTACATTGTATAGCATTCTTCTAAGTATTTATATAATTTCAAGGTATAATAAATCTCTTTCTTAAAAAGCAACTTTAACTTGCAATAATGATAAAGTTAGTGTTGAACATAGTTAATCAAATGTTCCATTTGTTTTTTCTCTCCTAAAAAGATGAAGCTTCACTCTTTCAGCCTATGGCTCAGTTTGTAGTGTTTCTCAATTTCTTCAGCTGATTAAAAAAGTGAAGATTAAATTAAGATTTTTGTCCACTGTCCTCTGTACTGTGTAATAGTAAACACAGATTCTGATGTATGTGTTGCAGAGTTCTCCAAGACATTTCTGTAAGAATCCTGATTTCCTTCTTTTTTTTTTTTCTTCTATTTTGAGACTCCATCCAACATATAACATGTTGAATTTAAGAACTCACCTCTTGCATTTCTTTCCCCACAGTGTCTTTCATGGTGCAGATTTGCAATAGGAGGTTGTTTAAAAAGCATATTTCTCTTTCTGCTTCTTGTTCCTTCATTAATAGTTAAACACGTATGTGTCACATCTACTTACCTGCTGTTTCTTCACATTTCATTCATTCACAAAGTTTCATTCCTATTAGTATTGAAAAGTGTGTTTATTTCTGTTTATTCTGTTACTTGTTTTAGTCCTTTGCAAACACACTTTGGAGTCATTTGATAGAAAGTCTTTTGTTCTTGCACTTTCCTGACTTCAATTAATACTCTGACAATGTTCTTCTATTTATTCTTTAAATTATTTTAAAAAAATGTTTAGAACTCTGCAAATCTGTATATTTTTAATCAAAATGTGTGTAAACTTGTTGTATAATCTGAGGACTGAATTACAAATTGAATCCTTAAACCTGGCAACAGCCGTAGCCAAGTTTGTAGTTGTGAGAAGATTATTACAGATGCCATCCTCCAGATTGAATTTTGCAGCAGCCCCAGGCAATCAAATCAATATTTTACTACAG
The DNA here is from genome assembly GCF_000705375.1 of Tinamus guttatus. The sequence goes on along the minus strand of NW_010584739.1, from coordinate 486,676 downwards.
TCTTTTCTGTGTTGGTAGAAAATTAAACTGTTTGCTTCCATAGCAAAGATTGCCTTCAAACTACCTGTGAGCAGCTCCAGAGCACAGACCAAGCTCCTTTTCTCCACAGACCTCTAGTCTGATCACTAAACAGGTGAAAACAGATTCAAAAGTAGCTTGTTTAGCAGTGTGTATCGCCGATCCTGCCTGTTCTCACAGGGCACTATTTCTGTGTCTGTCAGTAATTAGAATATAGTCTATACTTCTGCTCATCTTGCCTCTGTACTTCAATGGTAAGAAGATTCACAGCATGTCCTGGGCAGCCATACAAAAACACTGTCACATAAAGAAAACCTGTTACAAAATTATTGTGTTTGTTCACCTGTTCTGAGCCTCTCTCTCTATTTTCCCTTGCTAATTAAATGGTCCTTGGTCCTTTTCCTTTGCTTGGTCCAAAATTTTCCTTTGCTGTCCTGTTTCAACAAATTCATTGCTTTGATCTTGGTTTAAGAGAAATTTTGTATTTTCCAAGTATTCCCTATATATAATTGAAGTTTAACCAGGAGTTAATTTGCTGTTTCTTGAAAAGTTATTCTTAGGTAAAATATGTGGGATATGCAGTAGTTATGAAATCTGGAAGATAACAAATTTAACTTAAGATATTTATTTTATTCAAGAAACCTGGAGTTTTGAGGGTGACTGGAAGCTTTTCATACTTTGGTTTTGGGGTGTTTGGCTCTAGACAATTGGAAGGGACCTTGCTTTGTGCACTGCTAAGTGCTTTTCTATTAGTATCAGTATCTATTAACTAAAGTTAATTGAAATTATTAGAAGAAAAAAATCAGTGATCATGCTATTTCAAGGAGATCTTTTCTTAGGCAGTACAATAGTAAACTGCCCAAAACACCCATGCTTTTGGAAATATCATTGTAAGTGTTCTTTAAAACTGTCTTCAATTTTCTTCTATTTCTTCAATTTTCCTCTAAGGAACTGATAGTAATATAAAAATATATGGAATGCAAACGTCAAAGGACATATGCTGTCATAAAACTCTCTCCAAACTTTGTACATTTTTTTTTCTTCTCATGGAAGCAAATTTCTGAAGAAAAACAAAACAAAACAAACAAACAAACAAACAAAAAAACAAGAAACAAACCCCACCCAACCAAAACTTAGATTATTAGTACTACTTAGATTCTTAAATATGTAGATTTTGATACTTTTTATTTTCTACTTTTTGGAAACTCATTCCATTTAAAATTAAAGCAAAACTACAGTGTTTTGTAACATTTAATGCTGAAAGGTTATGATCAAAAAATGCCATTTCCTTATTAAGATTCTTTTTAAGGTAGATTTAATATAATAGCAGAAGTGTCAAAATACTTAATATTAAAGAAGACTTTATCCTGAACTCTTGGTGTTGTAAATCAGTTATTTTGCAGTGAAGATGATAGAATCTAATAACAATAACCACAATTTTAAGTATTAGTTTGAATTTATTAAATAGCATTTTATATTTTGCTTTGCAGCTGCTATGTATGCGTTAGTATCTCTCTATCCTTAACTAAAGTTGTTCAAAAAATTGAAAAGACTAATTTCATGAAGTCTTTCTTTCTTTGCCATAAGGCCATATGACATAGAATGAACAAGAAAGCTGCCTAGTTTTACTTTCACATATTCTTTCTCCAGATTGCTATATGAAGCTGTACATAATATAAACACATATTCTTGTCTCTAGTTAGTCACATTATAGTTAATGACCATATGGTCATTATGGTATAAGATCTACTGTCTGTTGTATTTATATTCCTCAAGCATATTGTTCCTTCAACTTCACAGTGTGTTAAACTATTTCAAAGGGAAAAAAATCCTTTCCCTCTTGTTTCTGGTTGTCCTATCAAGTGTAACCTTGGACCCTTATAGAGCAATTAGACCAGCCTCTATCCCCTCCTTTGTAATGAGGTTTCTTGCATTTCTGAGTCTATAACCCTTTAGTCTTCCCTAATGGGACATCATTATTCTGAAAGAAACAATGTAAATGTAAATGAATATTCTCATTAACGAGTCACAGAGAAACCTTTAGTGGTAGCGCTGTGGTAATTCTGCTTGTTATTTCTCTGGTATTCCATGCAGAATTTTTTTTTTTTATAATTCATTATTAGTATTCAAAATTACTTCTTCTTTAATTCTGCATGTCTTTCATAATCCAGTGTTCCAACTAGTTCAACCATGTCCTTGTTTTATTCTCCAGGAACCACCTGTGAAACGTTCAAGGTCTCTGTCCCCAAAGAGCTCTTTTAGAGAGTCAGAGGAGCTAAGGAAGCTTAAAATAGCTGAAAGGAAGATTGAAAACTTAGAGAAGACACTACAGCTAAAGGTGAACAATAAAAAAAAGTAAAACAAAACAAAACCCCTCCAGCTACAAGCTTGTATAAGGATGTAAGGCATTTAAAAAGATGCAGAATGTACATATTGTATGGACTGTGTGTTAGCATAAAATACTCTGCATTAGTTTATCTTTTTTCCTTACTGCAGATAATTTTGTGTTGACATGCTTGTAGTCCTAGGAAAGCCTAAATTTTGAATATTTCATCAATAGCACATACTCAAATATATTTTCAAAATTTGTGTCTGAGAATGTGTATTTTGAGAAGTTTATATATTCATGTGAAATAAAATCAAGCAGAAAATATAAAGAAAAAAATTATTGTACAGTCAGTTCACCATTTTAAAATACCCAAGTCAGTTGCTTGGAACATACATTATACCCTGTATTCTCTAAAAGTTATTTCTCAGAAGAAGTTGTTTAACAAATTCTGTTAAATTAAAAACCTTGGTAGGAAAGCATCACTGAGTGCATATTATAGCTGCTCATTTCATTCTCATCATTTTATAGATGCTTTTTTTGTTTTCTTTTGTTTATTTATTTTAAAAAGAGATTGAATACCTTTGAATGCTCTTTTGGATTCAAATTCCATCTCTGTATGTATTTTTATAGCAATCAAAGAAAACCCAAACTCTGAGTCATATTTTATTAAACATTTACAATCTGTACTCCCCTCTTTTTTATCCACAGGTATTTTCAAATGGACATGCAAAGCATGGCCTTTCAAGGGATTTATGTCCTTTTTATATAGTATTTTATTATATGATGCTTCTGTTGCGTGTGATTGTCCAGCAGTACAGAATTTGTAGGATTTTTTCAGTGCATGTAACTGGTTTCACTGAACGTACTGTAATAAATTTCAAGTGAGTGAGAAAATAGAGCTAACAATATAAACTGTAGTCTTGAGTTCTTGCTTTATTCAAAAATATACTCTTACGTGATAGGTCAATTTTAGTAAAAATGTGACTACGTTTTCTTTGTGTGGAGGAGTTTTATTTTGGCATAAATGAACAAATTATTTATAGAGAGGGGATATAGAACAAATTATTTATAGAGAGGGGATATGTATGTATCCCCCCTAAACAAATATATGAGCTCCTCCATTTCTAGAAGACTTAGAAGTCTTCTAGAAGACTTCACTTGCCAAGTGCTTTAAGGGGATGAAAAGAAGCTATGCAGACTCAGGTCAACGTATTAAAACACTGTTGTGGGCACTGCATTCAGAATTCAATGAGGCCACTGCCAGCATGGTGCTGAACTGAACTGTAATACCAGTAATATCAGAATAGCTCCGCTATTGTTGTGTATTGGTATTCTTGACTAATTCACAATTAGTCTCATCTCAGACATTTCTTTCTGCAAAGAACAGTGAACATGATCGATATTGTCAAAACTGGCTTCTGCATTATTGCCCCTCAAGCAAAGCGCTGACTTGTATGATTGCCAGAAATAGGCTTACCAAAACACAGAACAATCATCTATCAAAGAGCATGCTGATTATGCACATCCTGAATTTGTGAGTTTATCCATCAGCTCTTCTGATAATTTGTAACAATTTTAAAAAATAAGTCGATTCGTTGGTTCGTTGAGCAGCAGGAAATATAGATATCGCAGTCAACATCATAAAATAACAGAAAAGATAAAGTCTCATTCTTAGAGTTTTTCTGTTTTTTCACTTTTAGCCAAGGAATTCAGCTGTTACTAACCTGATCACTAATATAGAGAGGGTTAACTTTAGAAGGTCAATAGCTTTTAATACAAAATCTGCCTCATTTCTATGGTTTAGAACCTGCTGAGAAAATAACAGAGCTCATTGATCCCTTATTTAGGGAAGATAATGTAAAAATATATAGTCTATTTCATGGATTTTGAATGACTGTCAAGCTCCAAGCATATAAATCTGTTATTTGTCTTTAAGAAGTGGTAGAAATATGGTCTCTGTAAGTTAGAGGTTTGATAGAAAGAAAGAACGTGTTCTTTAGCCCTGTGTTATATTTCTAGAACTGTGATCCTTAGCACGGCATAGAGGAGATATTCCTGGCTTTTACTGGAAGGTCAGTTACCGACATCAGTAGGAGATCTTCCTTTTGCCATTTCCATTTTCTCACACTTCTTGTTTAAAGGTCTTAATTTTTGAGAGAACTGAAACTGAAATACAGAGTTAAATCTTTATGGCTACCTTAATATTTGTTATATTAGAAAAGTTTACTTGTTTATATCAATGTTCTAGTAAATTTAGATTCTTTAGGTGGGCCTGTTCTCTGTAGGGCATTCAGATGCTGAAACTAAGTTAATCTTACAGCTTTGTGGGAAACAGGTGTGTTTGTTTATTTTTTAATATGTATAAGAGTCCTCATTTTCTATCTGCCCAAGCAGCAATAGCAAAGGAACTGAACCAATCTTTTCTTTTTCAGCTCAGCTTTAGTTCAGCTTCTTATATGCAAGTCAATTGAGCAGAATTTTGAAACAGTGATTAAAATCATTTTGTGGGGAGCTTTGGCTTGGCTGAGCTTCCCTGCAAATAATAAAATAACTTTTTTTTTTTTCCATAGGTTGGTGGGTTTAATCCTCTGATGTTTTGGACTTTAAGGATCTCACAGGACATGCTATAAGAGTGGCTACCTAGAGATCCAGCACCGCTAGAGAATGTTGCTTTGTGCCGTTTCTGTCAGTATGTTGAAAACTAGATACAAGAGAGCTTAATGATTAGAATCCGTGAGGTTGGAATGGACCTTTATAGATCATCTAGTCCAACCCCAAATTAGAAAAATAATACATAATGCAATCAAACAGTTACATAATTGAGAATCTAGAAATAACAGAGTAAATTCAGAGTTCTGAAGTGCTTAAGACTCCAGTTAAGGAGAGGGATTAGGACAGTTACCTAATTTCTGTTTCTTATAAAATTGGAAGGCTGATGAGATGCAATAGCTGTAGTGGAATGGGTGATGGAAAATCTAAGTGATAATGAAAAGCATGAGTTGACAAATGGGAAAGGCCATTTTTAAGGGCATTAACACTAATAAACTTCTGAGGATTTAAACTGAAGACAGACATCAGTTTTCAGTTTCTTGAGGGTCTTGTTCAAGTTTCAGTAGCAGTATCAAACAGTTCCGGAAGAATGATTTCATGAATGTGACTTCATCATTCCACATCTACTTCATCAGAATGCCCTTTTACACTGTCACACACAACTTTACCATAAATTCATCTGCATCTTGCCAGTTGTGTGATTAATTTTAATATTGTGCTCTTTGTACTCCTAAAAACCAGTCAAACGTACTTTTCAAGTATTTTGATTGGACCGATAAGCTTGCAATTTTATTTGATTTGGTGATTGATTAAGAAAACTTTTAAACGTGCTTATTGGTAGGTCACTTTGAGACCTTTTGTATGCTTAAATTGTCTTTATGTGTTGCTTCCAGAAAAATTCTCTTTTGTGTATTATACGACATCTAAAATTTTAGTTGGTTTCATTCAACTTTGTTTGTGTGTCTTGAAAGCAGGGCTGCAACTTGGAAGACCAACTTGTACCAAGGATAGTGTGACTGACAGTCTTTATAAAGGCTAGCAATGTATTTATGCCTGAATTTAATTCTTACTGCTTACAACTCTTACTATTGGTGTATTTTATTTAATGTTTAATGCTGAAAGCCCTGCTTACATGTGAACAGTAAATGCATGCAAATAAAGTATTGTGATTTATGTGCAAATTAAGGAACATGTTCTGCAGTCACCCCGCAAGCAGAGATCCCACCAACTTGAAAGTTCAGCATAAAGAGCAAATTTTCCTGCAGGATAATATTTGATTAATTTCTTACTATGCTATACCAGAATTTCGCTTACTTCATACTGTGGAATGTCTTTTTCTTAATGTTTTTAGTTTCCAAAGCACATTATTGTTGTTCATAAAAAACTTTTTTTTTTTAAGCTTGCACGTTGTTATTCTGTAACATAAATCAGTGCATTTCTCTTATTTTGTATTCTCTATAAAATAAGTGCATTTCTAATGATTCATGTCAAAGCTATTCCAAAATCTCTTTTTCTTTATTGGTTGTTACATAACAATGTGCCTGAGTATCAAGATTTATATATGGATGTATATAAACATAAAGGGGGGAAAATCCTGATACCATTTCAGTTCTTGAAATTTGTTATCTTGACTTTAATGTTGACAGTGTTTTACTAAGAAATGCAGAAATTAACAGTTCATTCTAGAAGAGTAGTTTAGAGGAAAGGACAAGGCCCACAATTCCTTTTCGGTCTATATTTTAGTTACATTAAGTCAATGCATTCACAAGTGGAACAGTAACATTTTGATAGTTAATTTTTTAAAACTACTTAGCATTATGAAAAAATGTATATTTTGGCATATTCACTTAAAAGCAGTATTGAGAAAAAAAATAGCATTTTATCTCAGAGGCTGTGATTCTATATCTTTTTAATCCAGATTTTTGAAACTCCTAGTAGTTACTTAATTGGAACCTTATTTTCTCAACTTTCGTGTGAAAGTCTCTTACATTCTACCAAATTCTAATATATTCTTTTTCTTCTTTGTTTTTTTTTTTGGTGCTGTACAGACTCAAGAAACTGATGAGCTAAGAGCAGCCCATGAAAAACGCAAAGAGAGGCTGCAGATGTTACAGACCAACTACAGAGCACTAAAAGAGCAATTAAAGCAGTGGGAAGAGGGTGCTAGCATGTAAGTTACATAGCTCATTAAAAACATGTGCCTTACACAAGAAATCTGAAAAAAGTATTATATAGATATTCAAAACAATTTTATTTAAATGAAGGCGCTGTTAATGTGATTATCAGGACTTTATTCTATGTTCAAGCAGTATACATGTCATACCTCTGTATGAGAAAATTCAGACCTGAAATGAAGAGTAAAATGCACTGAGCTGACAACTTATTTTATTTAGGATCCCATTTTGGGCTTGAGTACTGGACAAAGGTCTGCTACAGCTGCTTATTATGCCTGTGTAATTCCCCAGTTTATTAATTTGCTAGCTGTGTATGTTTTTAATTTTCTATAATGGAGGAATTCCTACTTATGTTTCATACATTTTTCAAAATAATTGTATCTATTAAACAATGTAGAAATAATAGCATTTGTGTGAAATTTAGAGATTCAAACGTTAGCTGAAGCTAATCCTAAAATCCTCTTTTAATGGGGTCAAAAAGCGCATGTGCATAAAAAGAGGGTGTTTTCATCTGTTAAATGGTTATAAAATCAATTATTTCTGGTTATTTTGCAAAAATACTACAGTAACATATCTTTATGATTGAAAAAAGAAAGAATATCAAAACTCAACCCCACGGGAATTTTAATCGTGAATATTCTGTATATATTATTTCCACTTAAAATTTATACAAAATAGCAAAAATTTTATGCAAAGTCCTGCTGACTTTAGTAATACTTCATCAGGTACCTACAGTTCAGACTATGCCTACTTTTTTTTTCTAAAAATAATTCTTTTTTTTTATGTAGAGCAAAATTAATAGCCTGATTCATCATGACACTGACTGTTTTAGTATTCTTCTGACCAAATCAGAGGCCTAGAAGTTGTTGCAAAAATCGATATCCATTCGTGGTGCCCAAGATAATGTAAAGGGTGCTATGATAAACTCTTTGGCGTATTTGAGTAGGTTTGTATGCTTTGTTCTTTTATAAAATTTTGTCTTTTAAAAATAAAAATATCAGGATATGCAGTGATTTGCAAATTCACTACATACTTTGGTAGTGCAGAAAGATTTTTGAAATATTGAAGTACAATAGCTGGCAGAGCTGTTTAAATGACAGAGAAAGAAGCTGCTTTTATTTAGAAATGACATCTAGGATTTTGTCTCCAAGCTCACTATTTTAAATTCAGCGCAAGCTGAAAATGACCAAAACCTGTTGGATGACAGTTACTTATCAGATGAAATGACTTAATTCGGTGTCTAAGGAAGCATTCATAGTCCACAGAGAGATGAAGGCAAAAGATACAGGAATTCTACCCGGATGAAGATGGTTAAATTCAAACTTTATATGCAGGGAAACAATGTTTAAAAAGGGAAAATAAATGAGACCAGCTTATTCCAGATAAGAGCACATTTGAGCAAAGTAGGTATTGGAAAAAGTTTAATCTTAAAAACTGTATTTGTTAATTGGTAATTATTGATATTAATAATAAAATAGTAAACAATTTCTTTGCTGTAATTAAAGTGAGGAGCAAAAACTGCTTTTGATGATTTTTGTGATCAGAGAATAGTTTTACATTAACTTCAGTCTTTTTGTCTGCTGCTCTTTTCAGTTTTTAATAGGCTAACAAAGGAAAACTCAAAGGAAAATAGACAAGAGTTAAATAAAATCAGCCTTTAAGTTGTTCAATACCATGAACTGTTTGCTTGGCATCTGGAAAATATTCACATTGCCAGTGTAACGTAAATTGTTTGTTAAGAGCTCAGTGTTAGATACTTCTGTGGTATTTCTGATTCTTTGTAAGTGGTAGAGGATCCCACCTCTGATTTCTGATTCTTCATAGATTAGAGTCTGTTTTCTCGATGGCAGCTGATGGGACCTAATCCACCTGTCAATGTGCATACAAGTTCCATATATACGTGACTGCAAAAGTGATGGGGCCTTCTGAGCTTAACAGATTCTCTGGTAGTTTATTTCTCTGGCCAGTAGGAATTTAGTCTCCAGGCCTGGAGATTGAAATTAGTTTTGAATAGGAATATTTTTAATCATTTTTCTTATTAAAGAATCATATTTAATACAGTCTTCTGAAATAAAACTTGTGAAATACTTTCATGTTCATCTGTGCTTTTAAATTCGGTAGGTCTTTTCCTGATGAGTCATCCATTCATAGATATCTCATTCTTTTGTTAGACAGTAGATAAACATTTTGATCTAGGTAGGGATTAGTGTGACTTCCTGTTTGGTTTGCAGAGGTACAAGGGAGCTGGTAGCTCTCAATTTTTTTGCAAGACATTGTGTCATGCTTTTGCCTTCTGCTTTCTCTTATCAGTTATTATGTAGCATGGCAGAATGAGGGAGTTCCTCCTGCTAGGGAGGAACTAGCAGGAATTCTACCTTAAAGTGCTTAATTTGACTTTCTTAAAATGCTGCATTTTAAGTTGCTCATTGTGAAATGTACACCTCCGTTAGGAATACAGGGCTTATGTCCAGTATGTGCGGCAATTTCAGATCTGTTTTCCGGTATAAAGTATGTTTTTATTCTCATGTTTTTAAAATGTGTAGATATTTCAAAAGAAACACACTGTTTTCACTTGTAAGCAGGACTGAAATCAGTAAAAGCAGACATCAGCGTGCAGAACCCCATCAGCTTTGTCAAGAGGATTCTGATGCTGTATGGAATGAGCTGGCTTATTTCAGAAGGGAGCACAAAAAGCTACTGATTGAAAAGTGAGTTTGTTTCTTAAAAAGTATTTATTTAAACTTTTTTTTTAAAGGTTGTGCCTTGCAGACCATGCAAAATTCCTTGCAAAATTCCAAGATTAAACCATCTTCTACCACAAGCAGAAAGGAAAACCTCAGCTCTTTTTTTTTTTTCCCCCTCTTAAATCAGTGACAAGTTACAAGTTTGCTAGCACTAACAGAAACTGTATTCCATGATCTAGGGATTGTGTTAATTAATGTGGCTCTCATCTGTTGGAGGTGTCGCTCTTCATTAGCCTGTATTTTACACACTGCCGTGCTTCATTTTTGGAATGAGGTGGTGAGGGGATAACCTAGCCAGCCATCCTTGTTTGATCTCTGTGATACATACGCAATGCAGAATGCCTCAGCTCTCTTGGTTCCCTGCCCTGTCCTGCTAATCCCAGCTGAGCTCATTATGGTGTAGCCTTGCTGCTACTCCTGGAGCCAGAGCTGTCCAAGCTAATTACTGGTAGCAGCAGAGCTGCCTGTTAAGGGTCTGGTGTGGATCTGCTAACATGGTCCTTGGTAGTGACCTGCAAAAAGCACGAGGGAGTTGCTCTCTTTCTTGCTGTGCACAGCCTGTCCTTTGGGTTTAGTGTTGATCCCTTCACACAGCTCTTTTAGCTGTAGTAAGTGTAAAACTTGGTGAAGGAAACTCTTACTTTAGAAAACATACAGTTTGCTTCTTTGATCTCATAATTCATAGGCTATTATACTCAGCCAGGCAAAGTAAGAAAACGTCCTTTTATACTAGACAAAAGGAAGCTAGCATGGTATAATTAGCCCTTGGCAGCTATTTAATGCTTTCTGTAAGTCAAGTGGATTTTTTTTTTTTTAAGAATCAAGACATTGTAAAAACTTCTGTTCAGACTTTGAGTATCTTTTTGTCAGTTTAAATAAAATGTGTTTTCCCAGTGGGTCACAATGCAAACCAATTTTGTGGATGTACCGTGAAGGTTGCTATCACAGAATTTCAACAGCAGCAAAATGTTCAGTAGTGTGTAAGTCTTTGTGTGTTGCCCATAAAGTGTTTCAGCATCCTACATACAGTGCTGTCAGTAGCTGTGTTGCGTGGGATATTCTTATACACACTCGTTAGAGTAATGTGCCTGTCCTTGCTACTTCATCGTTACAACTTTTCCCATTTATTTTAAAAGTCGTGCAAGTCATCTTTTACATACTACTTTCTTTTTTTTTTTAACAAAGAAAAGAACACTTCTCTTGCCATACATATGACTGATGTTGTGATACTTCTACCATTAACTAATCAACACATGCACCACAGGCAACAGTAACCTGGGAACAATAACATGTTGAAAATCGTGCACTAAGCCTCTGCTTGTCACACATCTCTCGTGCATGCGCAATGCGTGGTCAATGTGGTTGAATTGTTTCCTCCTTTCTGGGGGCTTGTGAGCTCCCACGCAGTGTTGTCTTTATGGGGAACCATCTTCTGCGTGGTGCATTCCTGATCAGGGACAGTGATTGCCACGACGGTCAGCCATGGTTGTGGTCAAGTGGCAGAAGGAGATAGCTGAGCTCTTTCAAACTGAGAACATTTAAGTCAAAACGAGTTCTTTTTAATTCTAAAAGAGAAGCCAGTACCCTCTTGTGATATTAAAATGAATTTATATGGGATTAAGTGCTTTTTACATTTTATTGTCAATCTAGCCTATTTTTACCTGAACTAAGGAAACAATAGAGCCTGTCTTTTACATGTCTGCCTTCAGTGTGTGCCTCTAATTATGTCTTAGTGCATTCATTGAAGCAAGTGAGCATTTAGATATCTGCACTTGTTTTTTTTTCTTTTTAAGATAGTCACTACTATGTACATTCCCTCTTAAATTCTATATGTAAAGGATGTAATCTTAAGAGCCTTACCAATTCCTTAAAAGTGTAATTTTAAAAACAATACAGACAAATAAGTTTAGCCCATAGCTTTTGTGGGCACATTTAATTTGATAGACTGTACTGATTTTTAATTGAAAGATTAAGAGCAGGTATAAGTCACTACTAGGAAACTCTTAAACATTAAGAAACTTAGACACTCATCTGTGTAAGGATTTTCTTTTATTTTAAGTATGTTTGAAATTTAGATACATGTAACCTCTGTGCTCAAGTAGACAAGAGAATGAGTATTAAGCAAACAAGATTATTTGTTGTTGTTTGTTTATTTATTTTAACTCTGAGGAGGATATCCTTTCTTTCTTTGTTTGCCTCTTCCAACTAAACAAGCCTTTAATTTGCACATAGATATTTCTAGAAATAGATGCATACTGCAACAAAAGGCCATTGATGCCTATCCCAGGTTCTTAAAGTAAGTCATTAGCTATATTAGCACATTCTAACAATCAGTTTGTAAGTTATTAAATATATTTATTTGTCAGGAAAAATGACTGCCTAGTGCTTTGTGTGAGGACCTAACTTCAAAATATTCCTCTTTTTAAACATGAATTGTTACAGACTTTCATGTAAGCTGTTACACACTGCGCGTGTTTCAGGCTGAACATTAGCAGTGATGTGGGTTATAGGCTTCAGGTTAAGCATCTGCTTTTGAAAATATGTGAATTTTATGTTTTCACAAAGTTCAGAGTGCTTGAGATCTGAGTCAGTTTTTGGAGCAGATTGCTGAAGAATGTGGGACTTCTTTACTACTCTAAGTCTTCAGTGTATTATTTTTCTGTAGAACACACCTATGTAATCTATTCTCAGATCTTGTTCTTTTATTCTAAGGTATTGTCTTCATCCTCTGAGTAAACTCAGCCTGACAGGATCCTTTGGGGGTGTGTGTGTGTGTATGTGTGACTGTAAGGAACAGTATGTATTTCGTTACCCTGTAGTTAATAATAGGGTGTATTTCAAATTTCAAATACTCTATTTTCTGTTTTAATCCTCACATAGATTAGTAAGCTCGAATAGACTATGATTATTCAATGTGTGGTCACTACGTTATCCATATATTGCTTTTGAATATTTCCTGATATTTCTTTGGAGGGAAGAGGCTTTTTTTTTACCATTGCTGCAATTTATCTTTATACTGAGACTATTACAGACTTAATTTTCTAATTATAAAGAAACTACTTTTAGTTATAGTTTTATTTGAAAAAAAAATAAAACAGTTTCATCTGTCTTCTCTATTAAGGCTCTTACCCACTACTTCACAAAGAACATAAAATTATATTTGAAACATCACTGTGTTGCTGATGAGGACTGAAAGCTACATTTCTAATTCTATTATTTATATAATCTCTTTTTTTCATTATTTGGGATAAGAAAACAAACAAAAGGGCACAAGATTTAAGTGTACCTTGAGATCTAGACTCTTATCTAAGAAAATAATCTAGCTTTTAAGCTTCCATAACTCTCTCTGGAGAAATCATAGCAGTTCAGGATTAGCAGTTGCCTGCTAAATTTATGCCAAAATTGAAGAGTTAGAAATAAAAAGGACTGGTCAAATAAATTCACTAAGAATTCTTCAAGTTTATATTAAAGCTAATGACCAAATGAGAACAATTCTGCAACTCTGCTGCATGTCCTTTTACTGATCTTCTTGTATGGGTCATTTTCTCTATGAAATTGTACCATGTTGCAGTCATTTCCTTTTAAGTACCACATTACTGCAAACTATTAAGGCAGCTATTATATCAGTATTCAGGTTCTGTGTCAAGGAAAACATGGTACTTTACCCATTTTTGTTTCCCTTATGCAAAAAGAAAACAGAATTGTATTCAAGTGGCAGGTAAAACTTTAATCAGAGTGACAATTAATATTTCTGCGTCAATTTTTTTTATCTGAGTTAAATGGAATGGCTGAAATTATGCAAGATCTGGCAGTGGGGGGGAAAAAAAAAAAAAAAAAAGAAGTCTCTTAAACTCAGCTAGATAACACCAGTGTTCTAAGACTCAGCATCTTGCAGCTGCAGAAAGCTGGAAAGTTTTCAGTTTAATATTGGCAAAACATTTCAATACTTATTTGTAAAAACTCTAGTATAGTTCTCAGACAGTTTTTTGTCTAGACTAATTTTAATCTTTGTTGTTATGTTCGTACAGATTTTTTGTCTGCAGATTATATGAGTTTTACAGAAAACAAATACTGTACTGTTAATCACATTACTGGAAGAATGCTGCCTTTTTGTTTATTGCCCAGGCAAAGAGGTGCTCTAGTGGTATTAGGTTGTGCATTTCCTGGCATGGTTCTGATCTATTAACCTACATAAAATTCTTATGCAACTACACACATACACACATTTGTATACATACGTATGCATGTATATATGTGCGTACACGTATATATTTAAAATAAGTGCTAAATATTTTTTCTTAAACTCTGTTGAATGGTCTTGGTAAAAACCATAAGAACCCAGAAATTGTAACTCAATAATATACCAAAAAATAACATAACCTGCCTCGTGGCTAAGATAATGAAATTCTAAACCGAAGGACCGAACTCCTCTAAGTTTCTCTCAGACACCTGTCCTGGAATTCCTGGAGATCTGGCTGTGTTACTCTGCTGCAACATGGAATCGAGCCCACTGCGCAATCCTAGCTTTGCATTTTCCTTGGGTAGGACTGATTTTGGAAGGGGAATACCAAATTTTCAAATCTAATTCTCAGTGCTCAATATTTATCAGCTTTGCCAAGATGATATGGAATTTAAGTTGGATATGGAATTAAGATTTAAGTTTTGCAAGGAAGTTTTAAGTTTTGCATCGGAGTTTTTTTTAAAAGACTGCAATGAATGTTTACAATTTAAGTTTTGAAGCAACCTTTCTCCATATATATTCTTCCCTGTTCCTTGAGCTCTTTCCTTTAGTGTACAGTTCTAGAATTAAAAACATGAATATTGAGCAAATTAGATCTGTACTATGACCCAGTGTGGTATTTGCGAAAATCTGCTTGTTCCTTTTATACTGCATAAGGCAAAATATATAAATATATGTGTATATGTAAAGATAAATATATATATATAAGCTTCTAAATAATCTTAATATTTTTGAAAAGGAATTTCAAAATTTACTTTAATGAACTCAGAATGTGTCCTATAGGCAGTGTTGTTTTTTTTTTCAAGTACAACCACATAAAAATGGATTTTAAAAATTTCCCTAAAGCCAAAGCAATAAGCAATGTAAGCAATAATTTAAAAATGTTGGATTACATCATTACTGGTACAACTGTCCTTTTCATTATGTGAGATTTACATAAGAGGTAAAACCACTAAGGAGAAGATAACTCTCTTGATACTCATGCAAGGGAGTACCCACTGAATGTGCATTTCCTCTGAGGTGTACAGGATGCACTGACACCCTGGCCCTGGCCCTTCAGAGTCCTTCCTAAATTAAGTAGAGTAAAACTGATTTATTCCCTGTGTATGAGAGTGTTCTTATAACCTTGATACAAAGGAAGGGAAAGGTCCAAATTGAACTTATGAGCATGATTCACTCAGTGATATTTTTTTTATTGCTTTATGATCCATCAACTTGCTACAGTAAAACAAAGACAAGATTAGTACTTGGATTATACATTTTTAAGCGTCGGTTTCTACCTGGTTTTCCACCTGCTTTTACAAGATTTGTTATGCTTCGTGTTTAAACGATTCTAGTCACCTAGCACATCTTCGTTTTTCCAGTGACTATTAATTTAAAATACATCTTGAACTCATTCTTGACCATATAGCACTGTTCACTTCTTTTCGTAATGTGAGCAGACCTTGGGTAGGTGTGAGAGAGTTGCTTTTATCTTTTTTCATTCCTGAATGTGGGTTGTAAATCAGACAGACTTTACTTAGCACCAACAGATACTGCATCCTGCAATTTCCATCCATCCTATAACTGACTGAATTGGGAAAAAAACGTATGATAAAGAAATATTTCTAGGAAGTGAATGTTAGAAATAAGATGGATAGCTCAGTGAATCTTTATAGTCAAATATTCCGTTTCCTTGGTTAATTACAACAGCAAGATTTTTGTATAAATTCTTCACAAATTTCCTTCTATAAAGGAATTCCGCTAAATCATTCTAGATAGCTTGAACGTGCCCAAAATATAAGTAATGTTAGTGCGTTTTGCTTTAGTCTTTTGGCAGCATTATCCCCAGACATATGTAATGGGTTTTGCTCTCTCATACAATCTAGACCAAACACCTGCTCCAAGGTTTACTCTCACCTCCCAAGGCTGTCAGTTGACACATAAATATACGGACCTATGAAAAGAGCATATTTTGCCTTTACTGCAGGCAAATATTCTTGTATCATAACACTAAAGGTGAAAGAAAAAAAGCAAAGAATTTGAATCAGAGTAGTATTTCACGTGCAAAAGTCAGGTAAAGTTTGCGTCCAGCTTGTTTCTCTCCAAACAGGGTTAAAATGAGTATTTGCATAATGATGTTTCAGACTCCTCATACTAATTTATGACAACCACTTCCCATATTTTATCTATAGACTTTTTATAAAATATGTTTAATATGAATATGCGTTGTCTGAGTTGTATTTTTACCCTTTTGAAGGCTCATGAACAGAGAGCATGAGTCAGTTCTTTGTACCAAGAACAGCCTCTTCTGTTGATCTGATCTCTCTTTCCTCAAACTCTTCTCTTGCTTGTGAGGAAAGTAGTATTTCTTTCTCTGTTCCATTTTCCTTAGGATTATTAGGATATTCAATTTAAGCTTAGAATATTTAAGAAAAATTTCCCTGTCATTACTTTGACTCAATGTCTTGAAAACATGATTATTTTAGTTACCTTCTTAGGAAAACTGCTGACTTCTTTTGAGGACCCCGAAAAGAAAACTTAGTTGACAGTATTTCTTCATTTGCTTCTTCATTTGCTTCTTCATTTGCTTCTTCTTTAGCAATCTTTCATGGCTCTGAGGAAGAACAGTTGAAAGGGCAATAGGTACCTCTTAGACACAATAAAAAGGTCCTCCCTGACTGCAGCAGATCCTGGGCTAGATCACTGGTATCCATCCACAGCACCAAGAACATGCTGGTGCGTTAGGAGGTTGTGACTAGTCTTGTTATTTCTCAAAAGAGTCACTCTGCAGCAATCCTATGACCTGTAATCCTTGACACGGAGTAGATTTCCTCAGTGAGCTACATCTTCATATGTATGCAGCTCTGCTAGGGAAGGGATTCTCTGCCTGGTTTTACTATCGAGATAAAATTCCCTGGACCAAATGAAAGAAAGCCTTACTCTTTGTTTGGATGTTTATTTTACACAACCATGAGCCTGCTGTCTTGATTTCTTTTATCTACAAGAGAAGGAGCACAGGAATCTCCCGTTGCCCTGCTTGTGAATGCTGCTGAATGCTCACTTAGGGGGTATATATTAACTGTTAAAGCGAAAATATGCTAGCAAACTGGCCACTGTCCTGTGCCACTCCAATGATTTAGGGTCAGCAGCTCCTCTGGAAAGGAGCCCTCTGTGCTGATTAGTACAGGGAGAAGGTTTATGCTACTGTTCAGGGTCTCTTTCTAAATTACCATTTCCTTAATGCATTCAGAGCCAAGCGCGCATGTGTCTGTGTACCTTAGATTTGGAGCTGTGTGGAGGCTCCTGATGGTATCTTTAGAAATGCTGACATTTAAAAATGATGAGTATTAGGAAATTTTGTTCTAGCAGGAAAGTGTGTTTTGCAGAGGTCCTGCTTATATGCAGATGGTATGAGCATTTCACATATTATCCTAACTTGATAGGTAAGCAACTGTTACAGAGAATTTCTTGCTGATGCTTAACTATAATCTCAAAGAAATCAGAAGTAATTCCTTTGGCAAAACTGAATCTGTAGCACTTTTTTTTTTTATGTTACCTCTTTTTAGGTACTGAAAGCATGAATACTTAGGGTTAGAGAAATATCCAAATAAAAGGAGGAGTAAACAAATGCATTATACCATTATGCCATAAAACAAAATTGTTGTTGGAAATAGTTGTTATACATCAGTCAGTACTCTAAAAAATGTTGACAGTTAAGTGGATAGATTTGATCTGTCTGGATTTTTTACCCTACCTTGTTTCAATATCACAAACCAAGACAGTGGTAGTAATAGCTGAACGATATGAATGAACAATTAATACATTAAAAAAATGTTTTATGCTTCCCTACTCCTCTTGGTGCTGTTTGTGTATATGTTACAAGGTAAGCTTCCATCAAGTAATTGATAGGAAACTAAAATGCTGAAACTATTCTCACAGTGTTAGGAATAAATGTATATTGGCTTACAGAGCAAAATGGCATGATTCTGCTGCTTGTTTGTGATAATAAAATCTTTGTAATGTAAGCCTTTAAGGAAGCCACAGTCAATCCTTTCTAATTTAGGGTGGTGATTCTAGCTAATTCAAGTACTCATTAGATATTTCTTGACTAGGAAACGGTTCCCTTCTTATGTAATCTAGAATTTCTGAAGATATTGCTAGCCTGAAATGTGCCTTCTTAAAAGAGAATTAATAGAGAAAATCTAAATAAGTATTTTTGGATAGGCTATATTGTCAGAAGCTCTCTCTCTCTCTCTTTTTTTTTTTTTTTGGGCCATATTTTAGAGCCAAATAAGAAAACAAATTTTGCCAGAGTTACTTAGAGTCAGTGTGCAGGAAACTCAAGGTAATGAGACCTTTTCAGTTAAGCTTATGGGTAAAAACCAGTACATCAGACTTTAACCATGTGATTCTTACTAGGCTTTGAAGCCTTTTAAGTCACTTACCCCCACCTGATGGGCTATCATTTGAAATGAGCAAAGCTGCTAGAAAAAATGAAGATTCTGAGTATAAATAAGAGCAAGGCATTTTATGAAAGAAGTCCTAAACTTTGCATTCTTTTTTAATTAATTTAATTTTATTAAATTAATTACACACAGACTGCAAAACCAATCTTTTTCTTCTTTTTCTTTTTTTTTTTTTTTTTTTTTTTTTTCTTCTCCCTTCTCCCCAAATCATCCTGAGCAGGAAAATATTCATGGGAGCAGAATACATATTTTTAATAAGAATTTGAGTTCAGGTAATAGATACAGGATTGCATGCTTTTGTTCTTAAATTTGGAAGAAGAAAAACATGTGCACCATTCTTAGTCTTGACACCTATGTTATCAAAGTTGTTGAGGCTTTAAGAAGTTTTTAGGGTGCATTTTTCAGATACACAGTCTTACACAGACTCTAGAAACGCAGATTATTTAATAACCAGGACTGAAAACCTTTTCTCAAACAAATCAGAAAATAGGAAAAAAGATTTATTTTGAAAAGGTTTTTCTACCTTTTTAGGGAAACAAACACACTGATAGAAATACACCATTGTAAGGAGTGCATCTAGACACGGGCTGAGCAATAATTAGTTTTAACACTGCAAGCTTTTTGAAGAAGTGGATCACTGTGTTAGTAATGCTGCTGCAGATACGAGTTAAGACTTTGAATTTAATGAAACTTAATCAAGTTTAACTGAGTGATTACTTACTTTCTTTTCATCTAGATTGCTAATAGGTATTCCTAGTAATGAATGTCTTTTGCCTAAGGTTATTCATCTATACAGATAGAGGATGCTTTATGCAAATTTTGAAAGACTATTCTGAGCATTTTTTCTTGCTTTTCAAACACATTGAAATTACAGTTAACGTCTCAGTGCTACAATTCTAAAAAAGCTTATCTACAGTGTTCTGGACTTCAGATCCACTGGTAGGGGTTACCTGTTCCACAATCAGTGTAGAATATTGTATGAACTCTTAGTGCTCTTCATTTACAGTTTGATGGTCGTAGTGCAGTGTTTGTTTCCAGTCCAATCTGTATTGTTTAAAATTATATAATAGGTGCCTCTCTTGTGAAAGCTGAATTAGATAGTAGCGTGCACCGCGTGTGACACAGACTTTAAGATGTAGTAGCAGCCTCTGATTTCATCAATAAAAGTGCAGAGGTAAGAATTCATTGTGAGCAGATAGTTAGCAATTTATACTCACAGCTAAGTTTGATTCTTTTTTTTTAACCATATTTCTATTTATTTAAATCCCGTAACTACTTGAATTGTGGTTCAATGATTCATTTTCCTTTAAATATACAGAGAAAAGCCCTTTTTTCTTATTTTTTGTTTGTTTGTCTGCAGCCTTTCTTTAGAGCTCTACATTGCTATATGCATGCAATTTAGAATTTTCACTTTTATTATCTTCTGTTGTCACTTTCATTGTCCAGTATTCCCAATCAGGTTTTTCTATTCTCAGTTTTTTTTTCCTGCTTCATCAAGTTTGGCTGGAGGACTACATAGTTTTCCAAGAAAACAACACAAAAACTTAAATACAACCTTAAAATTTACAATTTTAGTTAGAAAAAGCAGAAAATAGAAGAAAAAACCTTTTTCTTTAGAAATGTTAACTAAAACTTCATATCTTGTATATGTATACTCTTTGCTCAAGCAAAAAAAAAATTCATTTAAAAAAGAGAACTATAAAATATTATGCTTGTCAAAGAAATATTTTTGTGGGGGGAAGTGGTTGTTGCACATCATTATGAAACATATGAAATTTATGGAGCAAAAATGTTATAAGCACAGTGATAATAAAATTAGTGTAGTGCATTGTAAGTCTTGGATTTTATTAATGCATATTGATATTGTACTTTGTCTTTAAAATCACTCATTCTAGGGAAACCTTCAACTCCCTTCAACTCCCAGCAATTTTACTGGCAAAGCATGGAGGAGGCATGTACTAATCTTCAAAGACTTCTTTCAGTTTCTATGCCTCAAGCTGACTGTAAAGTCATCTATTACTAGAAAAACTTTCCAGAGGAACTACCTTTATGCTGCAGAAATATTCTCAAAGATTCCCTCACACCTTCAGTTTGTCTTGGATCCTTTCAAATGCCATAAACAGAATATCCTTTGCTCAGCACTTGTTAAATCAAACACAAGATTTTCACTGCACAAAATATTGCCTTTTCAGTTAATATCAGAACCAAAAGAGTCTTATTTCAGCTATTGATGTGTTAGTTGAAAATAAACCATGCAAAAAAGAACTATGTAATAAACCCAGTGAGTACATACTTGTCTTAATTATCTTAATTATCTTAATTACAGCCAGTATTAGCTGTGCCTTCTAAAGTAGTGTTACAGCCTCTTACTCACAGTATTTGAACTTTGAGACTGCTATTCTGACTCTCTAGCTCCGGTATTTTTCTACACTGCCACCCAGAGAGTTTGTCTTAGGTTCCCTGAGTAGAAGTATTGCAGAAGCAATCTTTCCTTCATTCTTGGTGAAAGCAGATGGAGATCAGGATGAAACAGACAGAGAAAGTACACACGTTCATGTGGCGGGCAGTGAACTTCAAGAATTTGCCTCCACAGCAGGTTGTGGAAGCAAAAATTATCTGTGAGTGCAAAAAGATCACATGGATCAGATGGATTCAGGAAGTCTGTAAGTGGCTATGGAAAAGCAGAAAGCCTAGAAGTCCAGTGCCAGCATGAGCTCTCCTCTCCCAGTTGCTGAAGGAGTAAAAGGGGAAGGGACTGCAGAAGCAGTTAGTCACAGAATCACAGAATGGCTGAGGTTGGAAGGGGCCTCTAGAGATCTTTTAGTCCAAACTCCCTCCTCTGGCAGGGACACCTAGAGCACATGGCACAGGGTGGCACCCTGGTGGGTTTGGAACAAGTCAAACTAACAAGTCAAATAGAAAGCAAATGAAAATAGCTATTAAAGATAATTTTTCCGTTTACTTCTGACCTGTGTTTTTTGGACACTTAATATAGGTTAATGCTAATGAACTAGGTATCATCTCTGTATACAGTACTGGAAAAGGAGTAATT
Organism: Tinamus guttatus; assembly: GCF_000705375.1. The sequence continues at coordinate 465,121 of NW_010584739.1, read as the reverse complement.
TGGTTTCACTGTCCAAGCAGTGGTTGAAAAACATCAATAATCACAGACTCACAGAATGGTTGAGGTTGGAAGGGACCTCTAGAGATCATCTCGTCCAACCCCCCTGCTCCAGCAGGGACACCCAGAGCACGTGGCACAGGGTGGAAGATCTTCAGAGAAGGAGACTCCACAGCCTCTCTGGGCAGCCTGTTCCAGGGCTCTGTCACCCTCACAGTGAAGCAGTTCTTCCTTGCATGGAGGTGGAACTTCCTGTGTTTCAACTTGTGCCCATTCCCCCTTGTCCTGTCACTGGCCACCACGGAGAAGAGTTCGGCCCCATCCTCCCTGCATTCTCCCCTCAAGTATTTGTACATATTGATAAGTTCCCCTCTCGAACTTCTCTTCTCCAAGCTAAACAGGCCCTGCTCGCTTAGTCTTTCCTCATACGATGGATGCTCCAGTCCCTTAATCATCTTTGTTGCTCTATGCTGAATCCTCTCTAGAAGTTCCACATCCCTCTTGTACTGTGCGCTGTTCCTGAACGGCATCTCCTTCTCTGCTGGAAGCAGAACACTGGTGGTGGGTGGACTCAGCATTGGCCTCACTCAGTGAGGCTATTCTAACATTCATCCAAAGCATTTAATAGCTGTGTGGATTGCACTTATATTGCACATTACACTTTCTTGTTTAAGCTAATTTGATACATTATATTAGTTGGAGGCTGTTTCACAGCCAAATGAATTTCTTTGGAAGTACTAATAAAATATTAAGATTATAAAACATTATTCCTGTACTTATTTCATGTTATTTCTCTAATATCATATATCTTTCACCATTCTAAAAGATTCCTGTATGTACATGTTAACTTTTTCTAGAAGTCTTGTACAATAGTTGTCTTATTGTTACACAGCTACTGTGTAAGGAGGCAGCTTATAAATATGTCTATGTGTATAAATATTTATGTAAATATACATTCATTCAAAGAATGTCCTTAATGCTGAGAAGTGAGATTTTCAGAAGATTTCAAGAACTAAGCATTATAAAACAATCTTAATTCACGCCCTTGCACTCATGTTTTGTTCAATGGAGACTTTAATAACAGAATTAATAAAGAATGTCTTTCTGAAGGAATGTTTTGTCCTTCAGTGCATGGAGTGAACCTGGTATGAGGGGCAATCTGGACAACGCAGAGAAAGGCCGTTGTCATCTGTGTTCTAGAAGCTGCAGATGGTTGGTGCCTGGAGACTGAAAGAAGAACAAAGAAAGTCAATCTGTGAATGTAGCAGCTAGTTAATGCTCTAAATAGCTAGTATCCCATGTCATGCAGAGCCAGTTACTTGAACTTTTCACATACGTTTCACTTTCTGTGTACTTTATGTGCAACTGTAGAGTATAAATTGCAGTGTTTAGAGTTAGAGCTCAGAGACACATCAAACATACATTGTGCTGTAAAATATAGTGTATACTGAAAAGGTCGTTGTATCTCAGATTAACCCCTTTCCTTAAAGGAAAATACCATAGCAGGTATTTTGACCTGTGTTTCTGAGTGCCTGAGAGGGATTTTGTAAAACTAGATTTCCTGCAATGCAGTTAAATGCTACTGTTTGGAGTACTATAGAAGAGGCTAATGGGGAGATTAGTAATCCACCCTTCAGAACATAACTAGAATAATATGCATGAGTATTGGCTACTAGACTGTATTTTTAACAAAATCTGCATATATGCCTATTCTGTGTTGCAAGATTCTAGGCGAAAATATTTGGGGATCTTCTTGCTTAAACAGCATGCCAGGATATAATTAAAGAATAATTAAAGATTATTGGCATGTAAAGATTTTATGAGAAAACAGCAGTATAATTGGACCATATTCAAGTAGCATTCTTTAACTCTAGTGTCTGAATTTTGTAAATTATTTTCTTTAATCAGTTGTTGTGCTGAAGATTTGATGAAATATGCTAAGAGCTGACTACTTAGAAAACTAGCTCCTGAGTGTTGACATTTTCTTCCTCAGTAATATTTGATTTTAAAATTTATTTTTTTAATTAATTTTATCGGTTTTACTGGTATGTGTGATTGTTCTGTCATTCTTACTTTTACTTATTTCCTCTTCCACAGACTAAATCTTGAAGAAGAATTGGATCAGATGAAAGTACAGCACTCTATGGGTGAGCTTACAATTCAGGACTTTAATTTTGTTTGCAACAAACATGCTATGTAGACAAGTTTTCCACATGCCTAATAAATCAATTATAATTTTGATATGTACACCTGCTATAAAATACACTATTATATACATATGAATTATTTATTTGCAGTATACTGTATGATATGTGTAAAATTATTTTAGTTATTTTTGTTATGATTAAAATATGCATGCATATATATATACAAAAAGTTTATATGTTTATGAATCTTTCTGTAGAGCCTGAAATGGTTCTTGCAGTAGTGCAGTGCAGCAATACAAAACTCACATGCTGATCCAGACCTCTCTTTTTAATGCTAATCTCAAAAAGTATGTGGAACTAAATGAAAATCAATATAGTGGAATCTTCAGTGGAATTAATATAGTGGAATCAATACAGTGGAGTCCTTGTAAGAATTGTTCTTGAATATATTCTTTTATATGTTTTATATATTTCTACAGTCTGTAGAAAGCTGATGGTAAAGTGAGTCATTGCCAGTGACATAGGTGATGATTGGTTGCTGCGGTCCCCATCACTCCTCTGATCCTTCATAGTATTTGCTGTTTCTCAGTCACCTGGCAAAAGTAGTCAAGAGTGGATAGGTACAGCAGGGTGTCGGATCTGTGGTGAATTGCTTGTGCTCAGTATTTTCCAGGGGCAGGGAGTAGAAGGAGACTTTGAGGAATTCCTGTTAAAGACAGATGTTTATGGCAATAAAGCCTTCCTCTTGTTTATCTCCCCCTCCCCCTGCCTTTTTTTTTTTCTTGGCTCTTATCTTTTATGTGATAATATTGGCCAGTTTCGTGAAAAAAAAATAAAAAGAAAAATTTTTCCCTTTCTTGAAACTCATTTTACAGTTGCTATAAAAACAAGTGGTAAATACCCAGCTGCTGATGATAGAAAATTACTATTTTATTTTGTTACTCATGTCTTACTTTTATTGCTCCAGAGAGAGTTGAAGGAAACTAGTGAAGATTTCACGTGCTGATTTTAAAAATCATCTCTGTTTTTGCTAATTTGGTCAGTCTTTGTAGAGATACAAGTGGAAGATCGACCAGTAGTGAGTAGTTGGGTGCTGAGCAATAACATGTGCTTCCAAAAAACAGTAATACCTGTGGAGGTATTACCTGTGGAGGTAAATATGGCCCTTGCCATATTTAGTGCTTTGGTGCTGTTTCCTATAGCATCCTGATGGGGAAGCACCAGAAGCATGCGTTAGATGAGTGGACAGTGGCATGTATCGAGGACTGGCCGTAATTTATGGTCACCGTCCAATCCAGATCAAAATAGTAAGTGTGACTAGGTAGCTTTCTGCATCAGGAAGACCAGAGACATTTGGTGAGATCCAGTTGAATTGTCAAAGAAAATCACTGAAGAAGTTTTCAAAGATACAGATGATTGTTATGTTTTGTGAAAATGGGAAACTCCAAAGGCTGCAACACTCTGTTGAGGAAATGGCTATTTGTATGAGACAGGTGAGACTGCACGGGCTGTGTCAGGTGGAGTTCCTGGGCCGAGCTGTTCGTTTCTTAGCATCCATCAGAACTCTTGTAGAAACTGTGTAAGCCTTCATCTCTTACGAGAAAGTGGAAAGTGACTGTTTTGCTTCCAAGAAGTTTCTTTTCAATAGGTTTAGGCTTTGTAGCTCTTCAACATTGGCTGGTAGAATTTAAAAATAATGCTTAAAGAAAAGCAAGCTTTGCTTCTGTCATTCGCAGCTTATGTCCGTGTCAGCTCAGTTGTCTGAGATGGGTCTCTATTGTCCGGGAAGATTATTTTTCAATATTCTTTTGATCCAAAAGTTAGCATCACTAGTCATACCATGTTGAAGATAAGAACGTGCTGACAGACAGACGCTCATATATTTTCCTCCAGAAATTAAAAATTTGGTCCGTGTAGTCACATTCAGAAAAATGGCTAGTGTCTCTTACTCAAGCAAATTATTTGTTCCTCTGCCTCTTATGAGAGATTGTTCCGAGACCTCCTTAGTGGTTAGAATCCTTTCAAATCTCCCGAATTCCCAGCCTGTGGATAAGAACAGCCTCCCTTTCTTCTGGTTGTTGCAGTTTATCCGGGTGTAGCTCGTCTTTGGGAACCCGGAGCTGGTAACTTGGGAGCCTTCAGTGCCACCTCCTATCTGTAAGGGCAAACTTTACCTGCTGTATTCTGGAGACTAAAGTGTCGTCCTGTTAACCATTTATATGTAGGGTTTGTTATAAGACTCGTGGATATATCTGCTCATATTTTATTTATCTTTTTTCTTTGCCGAAGAAAGATGTCCTGATAGTAAACTACAGTATCACGGTTCAAATACTGTTTTGGCAGCCATATCAAGACACCTCATAATCAGATTTTGTGACTATTAATTAGAAATTAATTGCTGTGTTCTAAAGATGGCAGTTAATGATTTCTCGGTGGAACAGTGTCATGGAGCAAGTGGTGGTCGGGATGAGTGACACAATGCACTTCACTTGTGTGAAAGAAACAGTAATAGGTTTTATTGATATGAACAATGATTTCACAGGATTCTGTGGCAGATCATTTATTATTTACTTCATGGGGTATAATAAATACACAGAATTATCAAGGATACCCTCCCATTGAGTCACGGGGTTCAGGACCCCCCTGCTTTCCAAATTCCTTCTGAGAGGAGCCTGGGTGCAGTTGAATCCAATCCTTTCCCAGACCTGGTCAACAGTTTATGTCTAAGGGATTTGTGCACAGTTATGTCAGCAAAGTGAGAAAGAGAGCGTAGTCACCTACCATGAATCTGTTAGGATCTGGCAAGGATCTCTTAGCCCCAAAGAGCGTCCTTGAGAGGTGACCCTGCCCAAGGGGAGATCCCGGAGCTCACTGCCATGCAAGGAGAGCTCAATGGGATTCCGGGCTGTCTCCATACTTATGGGATAAGATGGTTGTCTTACAGTCTTTCTTCCATTTTGGATGGCTCTTAGCTGGTGTATGCATGATAGCCTTATCTCCCCATCAGGATGCAGCCATCAGGACTGCTATTGATGGTTAATGTGTGAGTGGGGGAAGAAATCAAGGAGGCAGCCACCAGGATCAGATGATGTGGTGGTTGACACCTGACCAGGGCTACGTGTGAGAAGTCAGACTGGGCTGGGAAGGAGCACACCCGTCACAGGCAGAGCTATAGTTATATAAGACCATCATAATTTGCTGACTGAAGATTGTTTATTTAATGACTTGTGGCTTTGTTCCTTGAGGGAGAACTTGATATTTTTTATGTAGGTGTATGATGGATAGAGAATATGTCTTGCTGAGTAGACTGGTATGATGAATCATTCTGCTGTCACAGGCAGACCTACAGTTATAGGCAGTGCTGTTTCATTGCCTCCCTGACCAAATCCTCTCAACAATCACATAACAGCTGGGGGCAGGAGAGTGGGTTGAATAGGCCGATTATTTTGTATTTGTTAGAAAGGCTTACACATACTGGCCTATGGCTTTTCATTATGTCACTTCTGATTTCTATATTAATATAGAAGATGTAGAGATCTTCCTTAGTTCCTATTTTGCAGGAATTGTTTTTGTATTATTTATTCTGTGGTTATAATATGTTTATTTATAGATACAGTTGTAAATTATATTTTAATATATCCACATAATAAATGTAGCACCTTTGTGCTTTGATCAGTTTCTTGACTATGGGAAATCATTTTTTGTTTCAGTAGTGCACTGTAAATGCTGATATAAAACCTACAACAGGCATTCAAATGAGTGAATATTTAGAAAAAGATGAAAAGCGTGTTCATATTATCTTTGTGTGTTACTTAAAGAACTCTGTAAATGTATGCAGTACCACTGTGCTGGGGGACTGTACTCTCAAATAACATGGGAACTAACATATTAATATCAAGGTAAAGGTACATATTCCCCAGATGCATAGTTTTACCTTTTTCAGCTTTTATTATCTTTAGAATAGTGTTCCATTTATTTCGTGAATACAGAAGTATTAATTGGCCATGACATGTTCCAAAGACAAAAGAAAGGTCTAATTCACTCTAACAAACTTGTTAGTCACTGTTTATATCAAGAGGATTGTGAATCTACAGAGAGTAACACTGTTTTCTTCTACATTTGCTTTGTTTAAAAATCAAAAGTTTTTAAGTGACCTGCAGTGTCATCTTATAGTTTGAAATAATACTTCTAAAACAGAGCTTCATCTTGTAATACAGATGTTTATCCCTTAAGATTAATTCTTTTAGTTAATTGAGGGGAGCTGAAGAGGAGAAGAAAAGTGAATATTTGACGTTTCTACACTACTGTATGTTTTTGTTCTTGAAGACAGCATATCAAATTTAATAAAAAGATGTTCTGAGGTTTGTAATTGCTCTTTTCTTAGTGCACAGTCAGAGACTGCTAAGCTCTCAGTTTAAATATGAGTACAATATTTTTTACTTTTGGTTTACTTGATCTGGTATTACTGCTATGTGTTTTGGTAGAATCCTTTACTATGAATAAAACAAATTTTTAGCTTGTTTTCTCTATGAGATTTTTAGTGCTTAAAGTGTGTGATGGTGCATAGAGCCATGCTCACACTCATTAATTGTTTCAATTTCTAATTGTTATGAATTCACAACACTGGAATGGAACGATTTGTGTGATTTATCTGGTGAAGTACATGATCTTTCACTTAACAGAAAAGGGGTTTAAAGTTTTCAACCATCCTAATTCTGTTACTGTTTGCTTTGTTCACCAATCACTCTGATCCTCCTAGCAGGGGACAAGACCTGGAGAACAAAACTGGTAGTGACTGTGTAGATAAAAAGGCAATGAATCCTGCTTTTAAGGCGTAGAGGGAATAGTCTATAAAAGAATAAAAATGGGAATGAAAGTACAGCGTCTTTAACCTGCAGATCTATTGTGCCTTTGAAAAGCTTGTACTCTGGAAAAAAAATACTGTGATGCTACAAAGATTCATAATTATGTGACAGAAGACTTTGAAAAGAGGTCGCTCTTTAGGAACTGACCAAAAGTCTTGACAAGAAAATAGACCACAGTCTAAATAATTGAGAAAGTAAAGAATGCATTTCCATACGATGTCTAAGTATTGTTTTATTGAAGTAGTGGCTGTCATAAAATATTATTTATTTTCTGATGAAAGTGCATTATTTTCTGATAGAGCTACTTTCTAAAGTTGGTGAAGATGAAGGGATCAAGAACAGTACTCCAAAGAAAAATGCAAAAGAGATTTCGGATCAGACATTACAGAAGGTAAGGTATCAGCTCCAGCATGTTAATCTAAATTTTAACATGAATCAGATGTACAAGTTAGAACTCATGAATCTAAGCCATGATACTCCTTTCATATGTCAAAAATATGGGCTCTCCAAATTGTGTCAAAAATCAATTATGGTGCAGTACCTGTTGATGCATCATGGGACAAACATGGTTAATGTCAGAGTAAATTAATAGTACGTTAACAGATAAAACGTCAGAAACCAACAAATTATCTAAATTAAGAACAGCATATGGTTAGCATTTACCACCTTTAAGTTCAGAAATATTCATTTATTTTGCTGAATATTTAACTTTATGTTATCAGGAGTTAATCTCCATGGATATTTTCTACAGGATAAAATTGATGTATGAGTGATAAATTTATCTACTATATTTACATTTTAGAACAACAATGTAGGTTCAAACATTTTTGCATATGTGAGTTTATCATTTTTAAAAAATAGTACAGTATGTGTTCTTAGCAAATATTATATGTATTGAACTTTTACTTCTCAGCATTCTACAAGTTTTATTTTCTACAGCTACAAAGTATTCTTAACTAGTTGCTGTTCTTACAGATGTATTTATTACTCCGAAGTAGTTTAGTATTTTAACAGGTGTTCACTTAAGAGGGCTCACTTGTATTTTACCATATGTTTGTTTGTTACAATGAAAAGACATTTTTCAAACAGTGTTACACCTTTTGTTTGTCATTTTGCTAAACAGTGTTTGTGTTAATTACTTATAAGTCCTTAAAAGCATGCTTAAACTGAATGAACACAAATCTATAACTTTGAATGTCAGTTTGGGTATGCCTGTTTATTTTGTATTTGTGAATTAACTTGTAGGAAGTACGGTAATTTACAGCAGATGATGTGATTGCATATACTTCTAACACTTGCCATATGGTCAGGCAATGAAGACTGTCATCTCGTTATTACTGAATGACAAACATCGTGTTAAAATAATAACACACAGAATAGGAAATGCTCACATTCATTTATCTTAAGGTAGAGTGAGTAATTGAAATAATTTGAATGCTACCATCTGAAATGTCACACAGTTTACACTTGGTTATCATCTATGTTTCAGAACCATAATTTTGTTTGCCAGGTACTACATAATTTTTATCTCTATGGATCTATGGAGTTATGATGGTACCTTAGGGATAAGTGTAGAACCTATTCATTGTTTGTTTTTTTCCAACTGTCATAAATGTCTTTAAGTACTAGCGAAGGCAAAAGGTTGCTTCTAAGGAGCTAAGAAATAGGAACAGAATCTCCACTCATAAAGGTTGCTAAAGAAAGGTATTCTCTATCTTTATCAGTGGGGAGGTAAGTACAAACTGTTATTCTAATAATAAATTGCTGTTTCACTGAAGTATTTGGCAAAATCCTTTCTCTTCCTTTTTTCACCCACTAAGTCTGTTTAACCATAACACAACATCTCTTTACTGTGAGGGCTGTGAATTTCCCACAAAGAAGACAGTAATGGAAAAATATTCATATTAAAGATTTATCGTCCAACTCCTCCACAACTTTATATGAAGAGGTTTGAGCATCTATTGCCATAATTGTTCTTGATTTTAAGACTTCACTTTTCTGAATCAAGCTCATAGTACACATTTTGCAAATCATTCCATAAGTTTTAAACAACCGATATGCAGTAGTCAAAAAAAAAAAGCTTTTTTTGAAAAAAAAATGTTTTCAATGTCAAAGTTTTGGGGCTTCAGTTTGTTTTTTACAATGCTGTGAAGGCATAGGATTGGCCTTATAGGACAAGATAAGTAATTTGATGTGGATTCATGCATAAGCTCGCATAGAGGTTATGCTGAGCTGGGGTAAATTTGCCCTTTCTGTGGTAGCTAAAAATGCGGTGTTCTTTAGTTGCTGAGCTTCTGGTGTCTCTTACTATGAACTTTTCTTTATTTTTTTTGAACGTGGAATTAAGATTTAATTTGTGTATTTAAAATGTGAAAGAACTTGTAGTTTTATATATCTAGGGCAAAAATTTCTATATTTAAAAATAGCTTTTCTTCTGAAAATGTTTTTTTAAATTGATTTAGTATCTATAACCAAATCAATGATAAACTCAAGATACATCAGGAAGGTTCATTTGCATACTTAAACTTCTGTGTCACTTTGCCTCGAATTTTAACTTCTTTCACCATCTGCCTTTTGTTCAACAGCTGTATTATTGCAGTTAAAATGTATTCATCTGCAGTGTGTTAGAATCATTTCTAAATTAAGGTCTTTAGATGACTTTTGTCCTTGTACTTAATGAAAAAATATTTCAATATAATAAATACATTTTAAAACATAGTTTTTTTCTTTTTTCTTCTTTCTAATAAGCTAAAATTGACTGATTGTATTTTTGTTAGGTACATCAACTAGAAAGAAGATTCAGAAGTATTGGAGGGGAATTAAAGAAACTGAGAGAAGTAAATAAAGAGTTGCTGAAGGACAAAAGTGATTTGAAAGCATCTTTGGAAGTGCAAAAAGAAAATGCAGACCTCAGAGAAAGAGAACTGGAAAACCTGCGTAAGGGAATTTGTGAAACAAAAAAAGACAAAGCAGAACTCCAGGTAGTGGTTGATGAGCAGGAAAGAGAAGTTGTCTTTCTGAAGAGGCAAGTGGCGGAAGCCAACAGATTGAGAAATGAAAATGAAGATTTGCTGAGTCAAGTGCAGGAACTGAAGTGTTTGCTGGATGAAGCCAAAGCACTGGCAACCTGTGGGCAATGTAATTGCAAAATAACAGGCAGCAAGGTTAAATTAAAAGCAGCCAGGAAAAAGAGCTCTTTGGGACATCATGGAGCTTTTCTCAAACAGTCCATCAAGGTTATGAGTAATGTATTTGAGAACTTCAGTAAGGACGACTGGGAGGATATGAGTGAAAGCAGGTACGGCTCTCATTAACTTAGCTCTGTAGAGGGGACACTGTGCATATGTAAAACACTAGCAAATGGAGATTGAATTTCAACTACTGTTGATTTGGTATTCAAAAAAAATACTGTCAGATCCTTTGAAATATCTTGGGAGGTCTTGTTCTGAGCTTATTGACTGAAATTTGCATGCAAAATTAGCCACAACTGCATGAGTATTTGAATAGGTGCCAGGAAACCCAAAAGAAGGCAATGCTTGATTTCTTCCAGTGATGCTATTTTCATGCAGTCATGAGGCTTGAAATTGACAGTTTGGCAGGTTGATTTAATTTGCTGGCCCTTTGCATATTCACCACTGACAGCTAAGGATTCCCAGGCAAGCCTACTAAGTCGGTTTAGTTATCTTGTGACATGCCGACCCGGGAGGAGAAACATTTCTTCCCCTTAATTTAGTTAGATAAATTTTGAATGACCCATTTCAGCTTGCTAGCAGATGTCTACAAGCTGTTTAACGTCCTTTAAATTAAGAACCATCCACACTAATTATTTCATGTATGTTTTATGCACAGTCATTGTACTAACTTTAATTGAATGATGGTTAAAAATTAGTTCTTTAAAGGTAATTGTTACTGCCGAGAGTCCCAATCATGAGTCACAAGCTCCTCAGAAAATAGTGCTAGCAAGATTCATAAATGTTTAGAATTTTTGCTTCTGCGCATCAATATGCTTGAAAAGGCAGTAGTAAACCCCTAGTGAATGAGTTACACGGCTCTTATTTCTATACTTTGCCCTAAGAGGCGTGAGAGGTGGTTTCTCAAGCCTCTATCTGCCTGAAAAAAATAAAGAAGCTGACAAAGACTAAAGAAAATGTATCTTCTTTGCAGGCTTTGCATTTACTTTGTTTTGTCTTATGGAGCAAATCACTTAGTTTCACTGTTTCTCTCCTTGCAAAATAAGGGGCCAAGAATACATAGTTTATGTGCAAAATATCTTGAGAGAGAAAATATTTTTTAAGTACCTAGTAACTTATTAGTTACTATCAGTAATATCAACTTTGTTTGCCTTTCTGTTTTATTTAAAGCATGTCTAATTTTACAAAGAAGTATTGTTTCAGTTAGTGAGCTTTTTGTCTAATTTGCTCTGCTTTGCTTTTTAAAAATTAGTTTGAGCAAATAAGCTGCCGTTGAAAGCCTCGTTCAAAATGAAGTGAAAAGTGACTGCATGCCTTCAACTGTTGTGGCTAGCCATAGACATTACTTAGGCATAATTATGCCATTGTCAGGTTAGGAAATTTTTATAGTAAAAGAGTGAAACATTTTTGAAGATGATATTTCAAGATGTCAATCTCGGCACTAGGAAAATTAGTTCGCTTATTTTCCTCTACTCCTTATCGATACTGTTCTTTATCAGTAATAGATGGCTCTGAGTTCCTAGATTCAGGCCTTTCATTTTCTAGACAAAAGAAAATTCCTTGAAAACATTCAGATGAGAGAAACATGCACATAGTTAACAATCTCTCTGTGCTACTGTAGGACCTTCGAAACATTACATTGCCTTCTGTTCCTTGCAAGCCATTAAGACCTACCAAAGTACCAGGACAGGTTTTGGAAAGTATAAACACATTCCTATTGATCTCTCCTCTTCAGTTTGAGGCCATTTCTTTAGTTAAGTCAGACGTGGGTCTGACCTGTTGATATTTATCAGTGCAATGTTACTGAACTCAGTTGTGCCTTTGAAAATGTTTTGGTTTAAAAAATAACAAATCAAAGGTATCTTCAGCCAACTGATTTCTCACCTTAACTCTGGTTGCAAAAATGATGAGTAATTTTTGTTGGTACATGAGTCCAAGGCCTGTTTTCATAGACTTCTCTGAATATGGACTTGATGATCTTCAAGGTCTTTTCCAACCATAATGATTCTATGATTCTGTATCAGAAAAAAAAAAAAAGGGAGAAAGGCAGAGAACTCCTGAAAGTTAAGAGCACATTCATTGTTTATCATCAGATAGCAGTTTTAGGGAGGGCTTTAAAGTAGAACATACATTTCAGAACTAGTTCCCTAGCTTTCGGGAGCTAGGAGATCTCCAAAAAGTAGCTAGATAGAGATTTCACTGAAGTGTAACTTCCAAGTTCGTCCTAGTCAACAGCATAAATAAAGTTCAACTGAAACAAAATGTTACTCAGTTAAATATAAATACTCTGTATTTGTTGTTCTGTTAGCACAGATCAAAATGAAATAGAAACTTGATATATACTTATGAGCTATTCACAGAATATGGACGTACTACCAACTATTTTTTTTCAAATGTGTAATTTGCATGCTGTAACAAAAGCCTGGTTCTTTGAGAGGTAGCTATTAGCTTAGTACTCCAAGCAGTGTACACTGTATCCCCTTTCGTATTTGATAAGGCATTTTGAAATTTCACCTTTTATCATATTTGTAAATACCTATTGAATGAGCCAAATGAATATCACCTGGGTTATATTTTAGTTTCTTTGTTAAAATAGTTCTGCTGCTTGTGGTCTTTTCTTCCTGGTCACTTAATGACTTTTTGAAACTTTTAACTGTCATCACTAACTTTTAACTTTGTTTTCTTTTGTTTTCCCAAATGTGCTGTTCTAGTGACTCTGAAATACCAACTTCTGAGTGTTTGGGAACAGTGATTATGGAAACCATGGAAAATATTGATTCACTGACAGACAGGACTAAACAACAGGAGAAAAAACAAATAAAAGAAAGCCAGATGCTTTGCAACAGGTCTTATTTAAAAGGCAAAAGTCAGCGATATAATAAAAAGGTATATTGTAACTTGTTTTGTTCTGTTATACAAAGGATTGATACTTAGTAGTATATATGATGACTACTATTACCATATCACTGAACTTGACTCTCATTGTCACCAGAAAAGAAAATCTTGTGCTTTCAGATACTCATTGAGTAGAGTTGCAATATCATTTAGGATTTCCGGAACAGTGGCTGCAAAAGTATTTGGAGGGAGTACCAGGAGTTCAAAAGCTAACTAAAATATTTAAAGCTGCTGTAAACTAGTCCTGTTGTCTTCCAGTCCAAGCAAAGAATGCCACAGCCACCCTATTAAACTCCCTCTCAATCAGATAAGACAAAAAGAACAGGGTGACCTAGCTCATAGCAAGAGATCAGCAAGATCCTCCTTCCTTCCAGCAAAATTCTCACTCATGAATCAACTATCAACACTTTCCAGATTGGTGTAAGCAGAGGATTGTCCCCAGCTTGGCAAGATGCTTTTTGCTCCAGTTCTGCCCAAGAGATTCTGTCTAGAGGAAAGTGTGCTGCTAAGTTTCTTTAGGGCAGTGACACTATTTACATTCATTGTCTGGGAAGAAAACCCCTTGACTAACTCCAAGTATCTATGTGCTATTCTCTCGCAGAACAGGGCCAGCTAGTTTCTTCCCAGGTCTTGAAAGCCTCCATACAATTGGTACAACTCGTTTTTGGACAAGTGAATAGTGTCTAATGCACCTCTTCTGGTGATTGCCTAATAAATCACTTTGCAGCATGGAATTTAGAATGCAAGCAGATATTGATATTTCTCAATTTGCAAAACAATACTGAAACATCACTTTACAGAATTTGCAGCTAGTTTTCAAACAGCACTAAATTATATGCTGTAATATAGTAAAAAACTTGAAAACATCAGATTTTCATAGTCATCCTCCACAGTTTGAAAGTAAATAAAGCCTCTCTGGTCTTGCAAAACAAGTTTTGTTTGGAAGGATCTGCAACCATCTCTGGGTGTAGAATAGAGAGTAAGAGCAGGTGCAAGGGTATATGTGAAACTAGTGTCATGTGCTATTGTCTCCTTCCACTCCCCAGTGAGAATGTAATTGGCAGAGCATCTCAGAGACTCCTCTGTCTCTTGCCTACTAGTACCTATATGGCCAGTACCTCTTTGCTCGCATTAAGCCATGTAGGGATTTGAGCTCTGTTCTTAAGGGAAAAGACAGATACATTATTTTATCATACAGGCTGTAGGACTTGCAGCATCCAGAAGCATCACAAGTTGTCTTAAGAAACCAAATATGCTTAAGCAGATATATTGTTGCAGAAAAAGCACTTGAAAATAAGGTAAGAGGATGAAAGATGGCAAAATTTTAGCATTCATGGTTCTTGGTGTTCCCTGCTTTGATGCAGTACTGTGAAGAGCACCAGTATACCAATATCACCAAAAATCTCCAATTGCTCCTGAGGGGATCACTCCAATTGGGTAGTGGTATGTAAAGAGAGGTACGTAAAGGAAGGCCAGAGAAGCTCCTAAAGTGCAACCTACTAAGTCCTGAGCCACATCTAGTGTTAGACATAAGATCACTCATTGGCACAAATGCTTTGCCCCATATGAAGTTATTGTCAATATGTGTTATCAGCAGAGTTACTGCGTATATGCTTAGAGTTGTTGCCTGGAATGGAGATTTTAAATACAGTTGTGGTTGTTTTGGTCATCAACATTAGAGAATGCCATCATTAGAGAATGCCATTCTCTAGTAAATTATCACCATCTCAACAAAAATGGTATTGGATAACCAGCATCAGTCATCTAGACATGCCCTTCAGTTTTTGTAGAGTCCTCTGACCATGGAGGAAAAAACATAACTGATTAAGAGCTTTTAATCATCGTTAAAATTGATCGTTACTATTTTAGTTATTTCCAGAAATATGTAATACGTTATCAGCATAGAAATTAGGAGCTGAAGGCTTTAAAAATCATTTGAACCGTGGAGAATTCCGAAACGGTAACTTTCAAAATACTCTGGGATTTGAGAGCCAGGAAACTACTAATTTCATTTTGGAGTCAGGCGTGCTCTGGCCATTTTCATTTTACAGATTACAAGGAGCATTGTTCTTAAGCGTCTGCTTGTGCCAGTTGAACATTTGATAGGTTCAGGGAACATCATATTTTTCAAATGGAGACAGATAATTTAAAATGCATGCAGGTGATTCTTGTTAAACTCAGTGCAGACACAGAAGTTATAAGTATGTTCAAGTGTATGACCATGATGTATATTCAAGATATTTATTCATATATCTTCCAGGTAAGACTCATTGTGTAAACTGATCTTTCTCCTTAGGAAATGATTATTCTGTTTTTTACTATAGTATCTTGAAAAAAAAAAGGAGTACACATCATCCTTTCCTTTTCCTAATAATAAATTCATACTTTATTTAAAAAGAAATGCAGGCATTAATGACTGACTATTTTGCATTTGAGGTTCTTTCAAAATGTTGTTTTCCTGCACCTGCATGCACCTGGAGCTCATACATTTGATGGGAGAGGCAGAAATTTGTACTCAGTCTGTTATTGTAGAACTGCTTTTCACATTGTAATTCAATAGATTTTTTTTTTATATATTTCTGGAAGCAATTTTTGATGCTTCGGTCCAAAGTGGGAAACTTAAGAGTTTTGTGTTGGATGTGTCAGGAAAGCTAAGCTTCATGCTATCATTTTTTTTTTAGGGTCATTCACAAAATAAGGACGAAGGAAACAGGCATTCCAAAAGGAAGAAGATCTACTATCTCATAACAGCTCATCCATCAGTTCTAAACAAAGGTAGGAATAAATATGTATTTTTGGCAAGTTCATAAAGATTGGCAAAGCATTTCTGCTTGGTTTTCCAGTACCTGTGCTGTGATTCTGCAAAAACCCAGCTATTTGCTGTTGCAGGATTTGCCTGACAAAATTATAAAATTTATGTGGACAAGTTTTCAAATATTTACTTTTTATTTTAGAATGAAATCATTATACAAAAAGTGACTGTCAAACCACATCTTTTCGCTCTCTTAAGGTATATTCTATTTTAATTAAGCTCTGTGTGTTGAAATTGCTGACTAATTCGGCTTTTTGGTACTTTTGTTCTTGTTTGTCCTTTATTACAAACACAGCACTAGACAAAATAATGTAGATTTGGCTTAGACCTTAAAAAATCTGTTCACAGACACTGAAATCTTTGCTTCTGGTAGTGCTCCAGGTAGAAACCTGAGCCACAATACAAATATGTGTTCAGTTTGCCATGTTGGTACTTAGAAAAGGAAGAACACCAAACATTTATAAGTCAACTGAATTAATTTATTAGTTTGCTTACTGAGAAGTATGCATATGATGTTCTACAGAAATATTGCAGAGGCTAGAACAGTGTTCTGAATGGCCAAAATAAAATAAAAATGTTATCCTATCCATGATGATCTGTCATTTTAAAAGCATCGCATTTTATGTTTAGTGAACAGAGAAAAAAGGAGAAATACCATAGTTCAGAGACCAGGCTACTCTGCTGCTCTGTTGCGGGAAAGAATTAAGTCATTGCAGCAGCAGGTAGCTGTTCTACAAAATGAAAAAAAGACAGCAGTATCTTCTTCAAAAGAACTTAAAGAAGCCAATGAAAAACTAGCAGCCCAGCTACATTTGGCTGATCAAAGACTTCAAACTTGTAAACAGACCATACAGGTAAACACTTTTCATTATGGTGTCTTATGAGGTTCAGATTAATTTCTACTTTGTTCTATGGAATTATGAAAAGGTTGAGTGTTTTGTTAGGATTTTCTTTGTCAGTTACCATGTTATGATCAAAATTATAAAATGTCATCAGCATGTTCTATATAAGATTCTTAACCAGTTGTTATCTATAAATTTTATTTGAGGGGCTTGCTTTACTGTTGTATCATTCCAGTTGATTAATCCTTCTGTGAAAGATTTTCACATGGATATTTTACTGACATTCAAATGAAGGAGGGAAACCCTACTGTAAGTTTGTGGTTGGTTGCATCTCTGGTAACTTTCCTGAGCTTCTGCTTATCCACATGACCTGGCACTCATTCTTATCAGAAGGGCAGCCAGCTTTGGAGAAACCAGCTGCCTCCAGGCGTGGAATGTTCAGGGCAACTGGAGTTTCCGTCCAAAGGTCTCTCAAACTATATCTGTTTAAACCCAGCCTTTCCTGTCTAGGTGAAAAGCTAGAAAACAAGATCTGTGAAACCTAAACCTGCTAAAGTGTTAGGTTAACTGCTCAAAAAATACCAACTTCCTTCTTTACTTTAGCCTTCATTGCTGTTTATTCTTTTCCTGTACTATTGTTTCTTTCTTGTTTTCCCTGTGCTTGTAGATATACGTATATATATATTCTTTTTTTTTTTTTTTTTGTCTCTGCATGTGTTAATCTATATGCAGCTCCTCAGCTGGAATTCTTTTCTATTCGTACTGTAGTGATTGGCCTGCCCTTTATAGAGCTGAATCAACAAACACTTTTGCAGTAAGTGTCTCCTGTTGGTCACACACACATCCTGCTTCCAGAATTATAGTGCTGCAACAGATGGACTTGCTGGAAGGAGGCAGACATTAAAAAAGAAATCAAATCCCCTCCTCCTCAAAGTTCTCTGCATTTCCCTCATTGCACAGAAGGCAGAAGCAGTATCAGGAGCAGCACTTTTCACTTTCTTAGGGCTGGGGAGCTGCTAATTTCTAGAGAAGGAAAAACCTCATTTCTGTACCTCATTTTGCATAACTATATAGACTTAATGAATTGTTCAAAAGGAGTTTCCAAGGTCATTGGAACCAAAGGAGATCTCCCTATTTCATGATCAATATCATAATGCAAAGTTTCATAGATTGTATAAACTTCACAGACAGTTGTATATGTGATTTGAGTTGAATATTCTGCTTTCTCAGACTTCTTCATGACTTACTTTCTTAGAATTCTGTAGGTGTGCATAGGAGAGCAATGTTAAAACTAGTGTGAAAAGGGTAATTATCACAATATAGTGCTTAACAAAAAAAGTCAAAAAAGACAGTATTTACATGAAAATAGTTGCTGCTATAGTATAAGGCACTTACTCAAAAGTGAAATATTATGTCTCAAAACCAAACCAGTTTTCTTTCACTGTTTCCGAAAAGTAAAAAGAAAGTTGTTCTGAAAAAAACAATGTTTTTTGGTGACTGGTCTATTTGAAGGGTGGTGCATTCTAAGCAAAAATAAATAAATGGTGTTGCAGGTACTCAAGGAAAAATCTGTATTAGGCATGCACATTTTTTTCCTTCTCAGCAACCAATTCAAATTCCCTTTTTTACAACTAATTACTCTTCAGGTGCCATGGTAGTGCTACCAAGTGGGAAATTTTAAGCAGAGGCTTGGGCTACTTGCCAAGTGGAAATTAAGGAGGTAAAGAACCTCCACAGTCACTGCAGGGTACATGCACATTTTAGAGAGAGAACCATGGCTCAGACAGATCAAATGACTTGGGTTTTTTTTGTGTGTTTTATAAGAAATATTTAGTAGCAGGGAAGTTTTAAGATATTGTAAGGGAAATAACATTTAAAAAACACTCTTTTTCACTACTAAAAATATCAGTAAGTTCTTATTTTTCCACTGTTATTTTAGATTCTGCAATTTTCTTGAACAGATAGTGGGGGAAAAAAAGGGAAAAAATGTAGAAAAGTAGAAGATTGAAATAATACCCAGATTCAGGGAGAGAGAAGCTCTTTAACATTGTCAGCTTTGTGAATATCTAAATATAAATTTACATATGTAATCATAATGGTCCTGAGTAACCTTACATTAAGAACAAATTCACGGTTGTGGGTTAATTTACATGTAGTGTTCTAGCAAATGTGAATATTAACATCATGGATTTGGACAACACGATTGTATTGCCTGAATTTAGATAAAGACATAAATCCTTCAACAGACCAGGACAGATGTTTACATGGTGAGTCCTTCTTTATAATCCCTAAGGAATCTAATGCTGGAAGATCAACTGTGGATTTGAGATTTAAATGTTCCAGATGTTCATTTTGAACCAGACTTTGCAGTCCATACAACCTAAGGATTGGCTGTTGATTTTCAGATTACCTTTACCTATGTACTTTCATGTGTTTTTATTGAAGACTCAGCGTATATATATATATATATATATATATATGTATGTCAGTCATATGTATATGTGTGTGGATGTTTGTCTAATGTAGGAATTGTCTGTCTAATTTAGACAAACATTAAGATTTCTGGATTTTAAGTTCTTATTTTATAAACTCATTTAAGAAATGTAGATCTCTTGCTTTTTTTATGCTTTTTTTCAAAAAGCAATTTTGTGCATATTTTTGCAAAATGACTGTAAAGTGACTGCACATGTGAGAATCAAAGCTTGCATTCTCTAAGGATTCCCGTCGACACTGAGTCAAGACCGTCTGTTCAGAAGTACAGTAGTTACATTTTGCAATCAGTGTAGAAATCACAGCTGGAGTTGATACTTAATGTAGAACCAGAGGGATTTAATATTTCTGTAGTTTCTAAGAAAAATGTCAGACAGGAATTTATTGAAAATATTCAGGAAAACTTTTTTTCTAAGATTTATTCCCCCCTCTACTAATTTCTATCACTGGGTGGCTGCTCACAGAAGCATATTTATTGCATTTGGCTGAGTAATGATAATTGCTTTTGTGCAGTAGGGTTGTTATTCAGTTCAGACTAAGTATACTGAATACAAAAAAAAAAGTATGGAACAAAAAAAGAAAATGATATTGCAATATAAGTAAATCCACTGCTCAAAAGTACCATAGGATCTTTTACAACAGTTCTTCAGAGTTTTTAACATGGTGCTACAGGAAGAGCTGCACTTCTTAATGGTTCTCATTAGGAATCTGCAGAGTTCTGTTAGCAAAGTGCCTATGTAAAGTCTGCTTCAGCAGGGTAACTGAATCTCAGAGAATGGGAATAAACCAACCAGTCAGCTACAGACAGATCCATCACAGGGTAATGGGGAGGTTAAGGTGACGCTTCAGATGCATTCTTGTAAATTTCTAGCTAGTTTATTGTTGAAATGAATCTTTTTCTTTTAAGATGTAGCTGTAGCTCAGATAGAGATCTCTCAAAACTTCAACCATTCAGTTTTCTTAGATTTCTTAGAGGAACTATTATTTTCTGGACTCCTATTGTGCCTTTAAAATAAAGTTTGTTTCTCAAACGTATGTTGATTTGGTGGATTATCTCAAAATTAGGAAGGGGTAAACATAAAAAGCAAAAGAGAATATGGCTACAGAAGGCCTCTTATTCTTCAAAGTTTGTCTGTGTTTGTAATTTTCTCTGCATATTCTTTTGACTATCTTAAGTTGACTGAATAGCTTAGAATTCAGGGCTGCATCTTCCAGTTCAGCACCGAAGCTTAGCTCTTACTGTGGTATCCAGATATGAATATCACTATAAATTTAATTGCAGTAAATGCAGTGGCAGTGAAAAAGAGAATGGACATCAGGTCAGACACACTGTAAATAACTGACTCTAACAGTATCATTTACAACAAGATCTCATCTTGAATCTAGTTTTCTTAAAGAGATTTTTAAATAGTCATACTTTTTCATTGTATTATTTTAAAGATGTTGTTTGTATGAGGTTAGTTTTAAGCTTGTGTTTGTCTTAAAAGAATATTTGAGGAATAATCTTGAAATTTTGAAATATAATTTCTTTTAATTCTGCTGTAGTAAGTGAAAAAAGTTAAAACATGCTTTGGGAATTTCTTTTTTTTTTTTTTTTTTTTTTGGTTATTAAATCATTGTCCAGTTAGATATTTTCTGAAAACATTTATACACATATCCTGGTTATATCTTTTTGTGTGCATGGAAATCTATGAACATTCTGGAACATTTCAGGGTTTTTTTATTTTTATTAAATTCATGAGGAAACCTAAGCATTTCAGGTCATCTTTTCTAAGTTACATAGCTATGTTGTTCTCCCTTCCAATAACATAAAAAGGTGTTTTTCATGATGTCTGTCAGACGGTAATAATCATACATACAGAATATGAGAATGATAAATTTTAGTAGAATACTTTATAAGAATTAAAATTCTGCCAACTTAAAATTAAGCATATAAAGTATATCTTAATGAAAGATTATCCCAGAGATTTACTGCTTAGGGGTATATGCTGGAATTCTGATTTCTATATATAGAAATCTAAGTATAAAATAGTATTGCTATAGTGGTCTAATAAATTCTAATAAATGAAATGCGAAAAGAAATCAGTAAAAATTATATATTTTTCTGCCCTTCTTGACAATACCCCTTTCTTTCAGAGCAAACTTCAGTCTGGAATGTCTTGGTTTTTCCCTCATAGAAATCAAAATAAATAATAAAAAAAAATCGAAATATATCCTATTTAGCACAAGATAATCACAGAATTATATTAAACTGTTTAGGAAAAAAAAATGCTTCCAAAAACAAAGCAAGGAAAAATGTATTTTCTCGCTCCCCCCCAGCCCTTCACCTTTGTAAGCCCACAGATTTGGGGCTTTCCTTTCCTAACTGCTTTGAATAAGAGTAGTGTTTTTTAATTTGCAGGAGCTGTGACATTTGGGCAGAATAGTTATAACAAAATAAAGATTTAAAAATACATATTTTTAAAGTAAAAATGTATTTTTCTTTTCTACTTCAGTTAAATTAAAACAGAATTGAAGAAGCCAAGCAAAAGGGGAGGAACTGTGATAACCTAGTGGTGATGAAATACTTTCTGACCTTTGTAGAGTTTGCAAGGACAGTCTAGGACAGGAAAGGTTGGACTAATTGAACTAAACTGTGTACCAGTATGAGACGGAAGTCCTCTCAAAATTGGTTTGTATGTAAATGCCATGTTTTTTTCTCATATTGCATGTGTGTATAGAGAGACTTCTTTGCAGTTACAGAAGATAATTGAAAGTTTGGACCACACGCTCAGTTAATATATTCTTCAAAGTCATCCTTTCTGAACCTAGCCACTGTGTTACAGACTTAAATCGCAATATTACTAATATCCTGGAGAAATTATCTGTAATGTATTTCAAACTACGATTTTATGTTCAGACATTAAAGTTCAAAATCTGAAGCTTATGTGTAGTTTTTGAAGGCACTGAATTGACAATATTGAGCAGGAAAGGTTAAGATGCATTATAAATTAGTGAGATTTGGTTTTGCTAGAGCTTTGCTGAGCCTAGTAAATTGAAAATCAGCAAGGATCTCAGACTTATGAAGGGTGAAAATGAGGACAGATAATATTATGTTACTCTATGAGAATGAAATTCACCTCTTTTCAATTCCCATCTAAAATTCTGCCTAGAAATTTTTCCCTTGATAAACTAATGATCCAGTATTACCACTGACATAAAATATTTCTCAAGTTTTAGTTTTTTACTCTAATGGAAGAGTCCATTTTGAACATAAAATGAAGAATTGCTAAATGGCGTATGTGAAAGTAACTGTCCTTTTTAAATGTGTGTACTCAAAACAAAATCATGGCTATTCATAGCAGTTTACTGCACCAAAAACTTAGCACATTCTTAAGTCAGTTCCTGTTACAGAATTACACTGTAAAATGTATTTATCATGAAACCATGATTTCATTACAAAATAAAAATAAAACAAAATACCCTTTACATTTCTATTGATCTCTGAAGAAAAATTACAATAGACATGTTGAATTTATTGATGAACAATGGTTGAAGTACATTGCATGTAGGAAATGAATCTCATTCATAAATTAAAGAGAATGGTTGGCAAGAACTAGAACTGAGATCTGTATTATCTTCATGTCAGAATGAACTAAGTTGGAGACTGGATAAATTGTGAAGAAAAAAATATTGGTACTGCATAGAGATCATAGAATATAACCAATACAATATTGTTTGTATTTTCACAATGTGTAGAAATCGAAAAAATATAATCCTAGGAAGTAAAAGAAGAAAAAAACATTTCTATTGTTAGGATTTCTATTTTCTTGTAAGGTTATAAATAGTGATAGTATATATACATGTATGTATGTAAGTGTGATAATACTGCAGTAGGATATACTTGTATGTGCATTACAGTAAACACTGAAAGATTTGATCTGTAATTTTGTTTTATAGATTTCACGTAGCATAGAGCTTATTTTTCTTCTTTCTCATGATTCACTAATCATCTTTTCTTGTATAGTGAATCTTATTATTAGACCAAAAAGCTAGAAGTCATTTCATATCTTTTTTTTTTCAAATTTTCCTCAGTTAGATGCCATTTGGGTCCCTGACAAAGCTCCAGCTAACTGTCCCTGTAATAGGATTTCCTTTCGTCCTGCCTTTTTTACTAAATTCTTCTTATGAGTGGTCTTTGATGGAAAGATTTAACTGCTTAACCCCAATCACATGTATCTCCTGTTTGCTTTACAAGGTACTTCTTAGGATAGCTCTGTTCCTAGCACCTGTGAAATATTTCTATCCTTTCGCTAGAAACCTTTAAAGATAAAAGGATAAATCTAGGAGAACTCTTGGCATCATTGTAAAAATTGACAATTTTAATACTTCGCAATTTTGTAAGCAATTTGTCCCTTCTTAAAAGTATTTTTAGTTTTGATTCACTTCAGGCAAAGACAATTTCTCCTGCAACTGTCTTATAACTTAGGCTTTGCTTGTACTCAAAAGTCAAATCCCACTTTTGCTTGAGATGCTGACATAGGAAAAAAAAGTCATTTGCTAGAGTTTTGACTGAAAAAGGGGAATAGATATTCAAGTACAGGAATGGTCTTGTTCGATTCAGTGAAATCTGCTCACTTAATTAAAATTATGTTTAGAATTAGATAAGGTTGTAAAACTTGTTCTGTTATCTAAAATCCCATGGATCCTCATTTTTGAAAGAATTGTTCTGCAAGATTTTCTTACAAGATCAAGATCTCATCATGGTGTTCCCTGACTGCCATTTGAATTGCACAGCCAGTTTTTATCAATTAATATTTAGGGCGGCAATAGCGAACATTATATGATTTTATGAGATAATATATATTTACCCTCAAATCTCACCAGAAAGGAAAAAAAAAAAAAGACATTTGTTTTCAGGAAGTTAATGACAAGAGGTGATCTGTTTTTCTCATGGATTTTTATATATGAGCCACTTCAGGATGCAAGTATATCTATACTCTCATTTTACTCACTGGAGTCTTCCAGTAATTATTCATTATTAGTAACTACCAGTATTAATTATGAAACTGATTTCCCTAACCATTCTAAAGCACTTGCGAATTTCCATATGAATTCAATGCAATATCAAGACTTCTAGGTTTCTAAGTACTTTCATGGTGGTAAAACGAAATATTGCTGGTATTAGTCTGGACGCTAGGCTTCTAGATTATGGTGAGATTGTGTTGCGTTTTGAAGTTATAAGAATTTACAGTAGATAAGTAGTTGCATACCATTTTTAATATAGTATAATTTAGTATTGTCATATGCTGTATGATAGCACCTGTTTGTGCTGTTCTTTACGGGTCCTGCAAAAAGGCAGGAAACAGATGTCTTGTGTTTCTGTCAGCCCGATATTGTACCTTGAAACTGAATCCTCTCCATCTGTTTGTAATTGTCCATTTCATTATGTTTTTTTATCTAATAGTCCTCTCTTTCCCAAGCCTACATAACGGTTTTCCTGATTACATTCTTACAAAAAGTTTTCAAGAAGCCCAGTAAATTGGGGAAGTATTTTTCATTTCTTCATGTTTTCAATAGAGAGGTCTTGATTTTCTTACGCTCTACCATTCCTTTGCTCCTCTCCTAATCTGTGAAATAATTTTACCTTCCTGATACATTTTTTCAGTCTCCAGGGGAGATAGGAAACAGGGTGCTTGATACTGTACAAGAGATAGATATATGTAACAGGAGAATAGTTAATATATGGTTTTGTTCCTCATTTGAGGAGGTGAGTTTCTCAATAAAGGAGTAGGATTTGGGGATTGATAACATTGTTCTAAAACCTGAAATTATGTGTAGATCTTACAAGCCCATACGCTCTTTTTTGTTCTGTGCCTTTGTGCCATCATGATCATTTCTTCTAAAATTTACACAGGACATTTATTTACATAAATAAAACCATAATTGGTTTTATTTAATACAAGGTTTTATTTTGAATTAGCCAGTCCAGTATACAGACTGGCTACACAGTCTACACAGTGTAGACTAAATGTGTAAATTCACTGCTTAAGTTGGTGCATATAAATAGCACTTAATGATTTTCACTGGTTCGTAGTCTCACGTACCATGAAATTAATTTTTAGTTGATCCCTCACATGAATGATAATGTGATTTTTCCTCAAGATAATGGTTTATACTGTGTGCATCTATTTTATTTGGATCTATTATGAAAATGTGTGACAATACTTCTGCTGTTTGTTTAAGATATAAAATCTTTTAATGATTTTTTTTAATTAGTGACAATGTATCAAGCCAGTGCAAGAGGATAGGTCTAGTCATTTCTAAACTTTCAGTCATCTACCAGAGGTTGACTGTAAAGTATAGACCACCACAACCTCACAGTGTTTTTAATGAGGAAATAATTACGTCATAGTGAAAACCAATACCTTCCTCAAGCTCAAGTTCATGTTCATACAAGAATAGCTGAAAGGATAACTCCTGGGAAACAGAAAAATGAGAGTCCTACTAGAGGGTGAGTTGAACAAGAATGAACAGAGAAAGTATATTTTCTTAGGTCTTGGCGCTGATTTGGCTTCTCTGAGAATGCTCTCTGTCCAGCTCTAATAACCATAATTCAAGATCCTGATGGCAGTGGATGCGAAGAAGAGTCATGAGAAAAATTGGAAAATATGCCATTACAGAGAACAATTTGAGGTTGTCAAAGAGGAAATTAAGAAGTACCGTGAGTTTAAATACCTAAGAAAAAATAAATTTGGTTTTTAGATTCTTTAATCTGGCAGCATAAGACTGAAAAAGACACTGAAGATCTGATAAATATAACAACAAATAATTATACCAGATATGAGGTCTGTGGCATTATATAGCAATAATTGACCATTGACAAACTATTCATATTGAAAACTGACATAGAAAACTTAGAAAGACAGTTTTTGTCAGATACATATAATTTAATGTTTATGCTGTTTCATGTTAATTCTTCCATTGTGTTCCCTTTCTACAAAACCACTACTTCTATATAAAATCAGATGAATGGTATTGCATTCAGTGTACAGGTTATTCTGAATAATAATTGAATTATTACAAATGTGGAGAATGTGTTTTCACATGAGACTGGGATTCAAATTTCAGACGACTGCAGTGGTACCAGGCAGTTATTATAAAAAGAAAAAAATAGAGGGGTATTACGTGGCGTCGTTAGCAGTAGGCATATCTTCCGGAAGGGAGTAGAAAGAAGCCTATATTTGAAGAAAATAAGAGACAGAGATAGGGGAAATATTTAGTGATGTTAAGATGAATGTGTGGGAAATGACAGGAAAGTTGTTATGAACTTCCGTAACATCTTATTCATTTGTCTGAAGAATGGTTCAGAAAAAAACACGTGTGTTGCTCCACAGAGCCCTCCTGGTCAATGATACTCAGTTTCTGATAAAACCCAGAATGTGTTTAGTAGAGCTCTGGAGAAAAGATATATGCATGGACGAATCATTTAAGGAAAGTCAAACCAATGTTCTATAAGGGTCTTGATTGAGTCTGAATCTTGCAAGGGACTCAAGATGAGAGTTAAAGGCTGGGCTTCCAAAGAATAAGAATACTCATTTTTCCAATAATGATTTATCTAGGGTAAAAAACTATGGAGGAGAAAGAGGAAAATAAAGCTAAATTTACTATGCAATACAGCAGTGGAGAAAAAGGCATTCTGATAGATAGTAGTTTTGATAAGAAGAACAGCAGTTTCTCCACTTGGCTTGCAAAATTCATCCCTTCAACTCTGCAGCTGAGAAATACGGTTAAGATAATCTTAAGGAAAGCAGCGAGACACATATGCTTCCTTTGATTCCTTATGAAAGCCTATACTGAGTAGAAGCCAGAACTACAGGAAGTTTTAAATGATGGTTTAGGGTCTTGAGCTATCTACTTTGATAAAAGCATTTGTATTGTATATTTTTAATAAAAGTGATTTAAATGTGCTTTATTTCTATTGTGTAAATGTGTACAGTTTGCATACAATTTGTATTTCGTAGTAATTCTTCAATGGGTTTTGAATATTGGAATGTCTTGACTGCAGTTTTTTTTTGCTGTCAGAAATCGTAAAATTTTAAATAGTTTCACTTCCATTATTCAGCAGATGCTTTGTGGTACTTATTCTTGCATCTATGAAAAAGAGTTAAAAACTCCTATTTGTATATACAAATATATGCTTATATATATTCACTGTGTATTCACACCAGGCTTGTCTTTACCCTGGCAGTTTTCATAGTAGGCATCCTGTGTAGGGGATTCAGTTTATATATGTCAGATCCTCAAGGGCCGTGGCTTTTGCCAGATGAAGCACTTTTGATTTTGAAGCTGATGAAACACAGTGCTATTATTGATCTGTGCATGACACAGCCTGTCTCTCTGCTGGCAGAGTGTAGCAACATTTATCCAGGAATTTGTGAAATGTCACTCGGATCATGTTCGTAAGGTAAACTGTGCAAAAACCAGAATCCGAGACGAGGATCCGTGTGGAATTGGACGTGACTCTTTTATCCCTTCGTCCTATCTTCTAGGTCAGCCAAGTGATATTTGTTAAAACAATGTCTATGTTTTATATTAGATGTTGAAAGAAAGTATGATTATCACTTGGAACACCCTGTACAATATAGTCATACTGTTTTTACTCATTTTTGAGGTCACTTGGGACACCAGTATTTTAAGACAGTAAAGCTGATCTTAGCAGTGAAGTCAGTAATTTCTCCTCTGTTTTTAACAAACTAATGGTTCTTGTACACTTCTGAAAAGGAAACTTCTTATATTCCCTAAAGAATTTAATTTCCTTGCTTCAGTTCACCTTTAGATGTGTGTGGAAAGGCATGTTTGTCATTAAGATTTTAGTAAGCATAGTGGTCTGTATTTGGCTGTATCTCCACAGAAAACTTCCAAAATACTAATATTTGTGTGTATTTTTTCTTTTATCAATTATGGTTCAGTCTTTCTTTTTTTGTTACCAGAAAAAGCATTGATCAAGTAAAGGATAACTTCATCAAAATTAAAGCGAACAGTAAAAAAGCAGACTTGCATGTGTATTTACCTATTTGAAAGGGTTAAATGTGACTTTTTCCAAAGATTTTCCAAAAAGACTGTTGCCTGAGAAGTGCATGTTTTGACTTCTTGCAAAAAGACTAAAATAAACTGTACTAAAATAAAACTAAATAAATTGTACTAAAATAAAAAAAAATTGCAAAAAAGTTGCAATTATTAATTTTTATTTTGTATCTCTTAATTGTCAAAACAGGAATATTTTGAAAGATGGCCACTAAGAGGAAAAAAAAAAAACTATTGGCTTTCCAATTTAAAGCAATTGCAATCTGTAGAAAATTCTCCAGGTTCTTTGACTTAGCAGGTTGCTATATTAAAGCCGTAAGAAATAGGAGTTTCGCTGAAGTTAAGTTAAAGATTTCATTTTTCCCCCCAAGCATAGCAATATATTTTATTTCTGTAAGATAGTTTTTGTGGTTTGAATTTCACAGTACCAAAAACTTTTTTCTGAATGACCACTGAAATGTATTTAGTCTCTACATCTTAAAATTTTTTTTTCTGTGTTTTTACTAAAAAATTTCAAACAAGAGGGGAAGGGGTGGGAGTGGTGGGGAATATATTTGCATAGAAAGTGGATATAAATCCCTTCCTTCAAAATATTAACAGATAGGTAAAATGCAAAGTACCAAAGTTGCGGAAGAAAAGTGAAAATTGCAGATTTTGCGTGTGTGTGTGTTTATGTAGTGACAAACTTGTTCTTTTTATGACCCTGGTTTATTTCTCTTGCTGGGTGAAAAATTTCCCCAATAAATGAACTTACTTGTTGGTATCTATATATATATATGGAATGTCCAAGACCATTCAATATAATCCTGTCCCAGTCAAGGACATTTTTTCTCACTGGTACCAATAACTATATTTCTTCTCATGTTCACACAAAATGGGGCATTCTTTTACTTTTACCATGAAACATTGTATTCAGGGCATATTAGTTTCCCTCAGTTCATTTTAGAAGTGTGTTTGTGATGATTTGTAGTTGTTTCAGAAATATTTTAAAATTAATCTATCTTCAAAAAATAATTCTGTTCTAAAACTGTGTCAAAATATGTGGTTTCTCCAGTCTGAGTTTTAAGAACAGTGATTGCTGGAAAAACATTGCTGATCCCCTCATATATAACTGGGAGTTCTGTGTACGCCAGTAATGTTGAGTTGTACAAGGCTGAAGAATGCTGAGTTTGAATGAAGACTTAAGTGAGATCTTGTAAAAGTCCACAGTCTGGATGGATAATGGTTTCTCTTTCTTAGGAACATTGCTATTTTGTAAATGAAGGTTACCTTCTTGTCCAGTCTGCTCTTCATTCTTCATAGTAGAAGCGCAAGAGCTTTTCAGAAATTATTTCTTTCAGGAAATTCCTCAGAATGTGTTTTTGCTGTATCTCACTGTCTAGTTTGAGTTACTGTACCTTGTTTCAGGGACCACACACCAAACATAAATATTGTTAGGTGAATTGCAAGGAAACAACAAGAATTTTAAGATTTGAAAGCCTTATTTATGGGAAGAAAGAATGTATTTCATGTACCCTACAAACAGCAATCCGTGGTATTTACTGAAGAAGGGTGATAACCACCTGTAAAACAACCTGTAAAAGTCAATGGGAAAAAAAAAAAGAAAGAGATTGCTTGTCAGATTGTTTTTCCATCTCCTGTAAGGGAAGGTGTAAAGAAATTGACTTAATTTTTTAGGAAGGATGATTTAGGTTTGAAATAGTGGAAATTTTCTGTCTTCATGGGCACTAAAATACTGTAGATGACTGCAAGGAAAATCATCTTTGTAATTAAACCAAAAACCTAAGTAAAGTCTATATAGTATAGTAGAATTTTTTGGTTAATTACAAAGATTCTACTTACAGTCTACTTACATTGCTTTGTACTGGCACTGATTTTAGTGGATTCTTGACATCATACATAATCTTGCTCTTGCAGTGCTTTATTTTTTCCTTTTCTTTCTCAAATGAAATACCATTTTTAGGTAACTACCACAGGAAAAATATCTTGATAACTGAGAATGTTGAACAGTGGAGCTGGAGGCTAGCCCTAAGTTTTGCTCCTTGGAGACCAGTTTCTTCTTTTCTTCTATACAGCGTATTATTCTTTGGCATCTAGTGCAGCCTGTCAGTGCCTAGAGAGCAGGCCTATAACTACAACTATCACATCTTGTGCTTTAGGGAATAATTTCAGAAAGAAACATACATGGTCCTAGACTTTTTGAGCTCCCTAAAGGAGTATACTCCTTTACCACTCAGCCTTCTACGCTTATATCTCCTACAAGACAATGGTTTCCTCTTCTTGACCAAAGTTTCTTACCTATTGCACTCTGAGATTTCTCTGCCTAGCTTATTGCACAAAGGGAATAGCCAATTGTTGAAGCTTGCATCCTACTCCCACTCTCTGCTTGTTCCCACATCCCCTTGTTTAACCCCCTTCAGGGGTTCAAAGTTACTGTTGATGCTCCGTTCCCTGTGTGAATATTCCTTTTCACTATAGGGAGAAACCTCAAAAGGCATGTTCATTGCCAGGAGTGCAAAGCAGTAGAGCACAGCGTTTCCTGTCATAATAACATGGTAGACATCCCAACATTTTGAAAGAATTAGATTTTTTTTTTCTTCTATTTAGGCATAAAAGAATGTGAGTGAAGAAAAAAAGCCATCTTCAGCAGCTATAAAAAAAGTAAGCTGTTATCAGCTAAGACCACTTCTGAGACACCAAATGGTAACTGAGAGCCATGCCTTTTGTTCCTTTTGCCAATGGTTACTACAGCTTTCCTCCTTCAGATCGTACTGCGCAGGAGGAAGAGTCCCATTTTCCTCCATCTTGTGTCCCCAGTTGCTGCAGACCAAAGTGCAGCTCTAGCTCACAGACTGCTTGGCATCCCTAGAGATGTTGGAGGGGTCATACTCTTCTTCTGATCATATTTTTGGGTGTTTGAAGCCATATTTATGTTCCTGAAGTGTCTGGATGTAATGGACATGAATCTGTCTAGAGGAGGTAGAAGGATGTTTCTACTTCCTCGATGACACACTACACCATCTGACTTGCTCTTTAAGTGGTTTTGGCAATTAATGAGGTAATCATGGACTCTGCTGGTAGCTTCTGATATGTGCTTGTTTGGTTTGCCTCTCTCCAGGCTACCCTTGGTGCCTAATGTGTCAAGAACTGCTTCAGTTTCTTTCTCAGCAATGAAGACTGCGTGACTGATCATTGCACGTCTCACAGAATTCACAGGCACTGGCAAAGAACTTATTGCTTGGTGGCTGATACACAGTTTTCTATTCATTCAAAGTGATCCTGTGACCTTTGAGATACTATTTGTACCAAAGCAAAATACGTAAGCCTTCTTCTCTGCTCTTATCTCAGTCAAGTAAGCAGAATGGAATCAGAAAAATACTAAAAGTTGACAGCGGTAGATCAGTTTCAGGCTGGGACCTTAAATTTCAGGGATTAGGCAAAACCACAATGTTGTCCTCAAACTGAGTTCATATGTTTAAAAAGAATTAATTGCCCAAATGAGTAGTAATATTGATGATAATCATAATAAAGGGGAAGTATATATCATTTTGTACATAAGCCCAAAAACATAGCTCTTCCTCATATGATCTCTTCAGATAGTTAATATATAATATAAGAGATACTTTACTCTAAAATGTTCACTTATGACTGTAATTTTAGCAAGGGTTCCAATGATAACATAAATTATAGGATCAAAGATAAGACTGTAGGGGTTCATTTACAAAAATCCAGGGATGAATTACCATTTTAATTTATATGTGATACATTTTAGAGGTAATTTTTAATGTAATTTCTGCTTTTGAAAAATATGCCCACTGCCCTTCCCCCATCTTTCAATGTCTATCATCAGATTCCTTATAATCATCAGCATGCCTTCTCTTTTTAAATAGAAAAATGACATGTAAATAATGCATTAATATTTACATAGTATCCACTTCATGTGATTAGAAAAATTCTACTTCATTTATTGTCTTTTTTTCCCACCCCTTTATTGTGTATGTTTGCTCTCCTCAGTGAGAACAATAAACTTTTCTAATAGTCATATTTGTTAATGGAGTATGTGTATAAAATATTTTGCTTTTACACATCTAACTGTGTGAAAAATAAAACGAAGACATTTTTTCAGCTTTTGTAGATGAAGTAGATAAATAAGATGTTTAAATAATCATGTAAGTTTAAATCAAGAGCTATGTTTAGAAATTTGTTCACTGAATACTGCAACACACATTTGAGAATACCTCTCATTTGCATATTTTAGTAGTTTCTTTATCTCAGAACACCTTTATCACCTACACACTTTTGTATCTTCTTAGACTGGCATTGACAGTCTTTAACAGACTAAAGAAAACAGTCTTTAACAGATGAAGAGTTGAGATTGAACTGAAACACTATTTAAAGATGAGGCCAGAGTTCAGAGATGGAACAGCTTCCCCTGCAAGCCCAGAATTCCTGTCCACTCACATCTCATATGTACAATTATTTCAATATGAAATGGTTTGCTCTCTCTAAATATAAATGGAAATGAGGAGCAGTTAAATTAATATTTCACTGTTCTTTCAGCTGTTTTGTTTCTTTCTAGCTTATAAATTCTTTGAAAATAATTTTAATTTTTAAAGCTGTAAATCTGTAGGCTTTTGAAAGAAGTATATGAATCAACAGAAAGTTTTAAAATATCCTTTAAAATAGTATTTTAATTTTGGTTTCTTTCTATTTTATGTGAGCTATACGAAAAACAGATGGAAGCATTATTAATTTTTTCCCCCAATGAGTTTTAGTGCAGCATATTTGTATGTGTTATCTGAAACATATGAATACTTAGTATTGCTGCTGCTAAATTCGTAATGAGTTGTAGGGATTATGAAATTCCCTGACTGGCTCTCATGCAAGTAGTTCATTTGCAGTGCTTAGATGTGTTAAGATTAAGCAAGGGGAATATGGCAAGCACTATCCCTGACCCTATATGAAAAATTCAGATTGCTAGCTTTATGAGTTTGCCCCAATACCAGTGTTTGGTGAAAATCAGAGAAAATACTGCATAGCCCTGCAACAAAACATGCAGTAAAACCTGGTCCTAATTATACAGGATTGCAGGGATTCCATGGTTTACATTGAGAATTTTTAGTGAACAAAAAGAGATGGATATTTTGGGGTGGATGGAAAAAATCACTTTCCTCTACCAGAACCTAATATGTTCATACATGTTATTTATTCAGATACCAAAGTCCGCTTGTATAAATAGTAATGGTGGATACATAGAACCTTAGTTTTGTACATGAGCCATTTTTGTACATGATGTACATGAGGTATGAAGTACCCTTTAGGGAAGTATCCCCCTTTATGTTTTCATTTTGAATTAATTGTACTAAAACTTACTTTGATGTACAGTGTTGTGTCAGTGTAGATATTAGAAGATACAGTTGTATTAGGTTAAAGCGTTAAGTACATAAAATATAATATCAGATACTTTAATCTCAAATATTTTACCCACTCTTTAAGGCATATTAAATTTTTAAGTTTTGTAATTCTTTGTCTGGAGAAGTTAAAGCCTTTAGGCAAGATGCTGCACATTGTAACGTCTGTACATTCTGGCAGTTTGCATCTCCACAGTGGAAGCTCTGTCTCTGCAAATATGTAAGGAAACAGTCTTGATGATGTAGTTGATCTTAATGTTGTAAGTAAAGTACAGTAAAGTTGTTATTAAAGTTACATAGACAACTGAGAGTTACTTTTGAATTTTCAGGGACAGTTGGAGTGCTGCATCTAGTTTAATACTGAAGTAAAATATATGTTTTTAATGTATACAGTGGGTATGGGACACAGCAATATTTACTCATGCAGAGATATAAAATAAAACTGGTATAAAGTGCAGGTCATATACATAAATTGCAGACCAAAACCCTTAACTTCAAATTGTGTTTGTTGTTATAGAGCTGATATTTTTCAGACACATTTTCATCATATTAAGTAGTAGTCTGTTACCTGTATTACTACTAGATTTATTCTTATTTTGAACATTACATATGAAAATTCTTTATTGTAGAATATGTAGTTATATACTCATGTTTTTCTTTAGTTTTTTACCAGCAGATGATTTCCTGGAGATTTGGGCCCAGAATATTTCGCTCTGATCTATTTATACTTGAGTGTTTTGTAGTCCTTTACAAAAAAAGAGAAATCAACAAAAGTAAAAATTGATCTATCTGCACCTGATTTTACTGGCTTTTTTTTACCTCTCTCTCCTTTTTTTTTTCATAAAGGGCCATAGTCACATCCAAAGGTGGCCTCTTTTTAAGCTACGTATTAATCTTAGATTTGTGTGGACAGGATTTGGTTGTAAAACAATGACATTAGAAATTGCCAATAAAACATTTGTTTATGAAGTGGTATACAATAAATAAAAGGGAGATTACTCTGTGTATTTGATGGATATTGAAGCATGATTAAGATATTCAAAGACTTTGAAAAGAATCTTTGTTAGTCATTACAGCTGTATTCCCAGTTAAATGGAGATTTATATTTTTATATGTAAAAGAGCCATTCTGTACGTAACAGTGTACATATAGCTTTTATAAAGCAGATGGATAGCATTTGGGTTACAGTGGCATTATCAACAGGACAACTGTATTTTTCTTCCTTAGTAAAATACCTGAGATGAGAGGTATAACTCTTATCTGCATGCTGATATCTGTATTTCTCTGCTGGGAACTAATTTAAACACTTCATGAGAGATTGACATTTTCGGTGCCTTAAACATTCTTAAAAGCTGCTTTGTTCATTGCAAACCGTATTCAGTATGACCTCATAATAATGTAGCACGCCTCAAGTGCCATGCCTGTCTTTACTATGCACGCTGGAGCTATGTTCATCTATATTAGACAACAGCACTTCAAGAAAAGATTTTTTTTTTTCTTGATAGGCAATTAGCAGTAATTAGGAAGATTCACCTCAATAAGATGTCAACATCAGATTGTTTAAAAAAGTTGAATGTCAGTGTCTTTAGAAGAGGTTTTTTCCTTGACACATAGGTATGGCATGTGAAACATGAGATGTTAATTTAACTTTTCTGCTTATTATTCATGCACAATATTATTTTGTCATTCACATACTGCACTGACAGAGTGCAAAGGGTGTTAAAATAGTGCTGCTAGAATAAAAAGAGGATTAATCTACCATTGGCCAATTAGCCAAAGGGTACTTAATGGTCTCTAAAGGCTACTGAAGTCTAACAACTAGCTAAAGCACTGGCAAAAAGTCCTCTATATTACCTTCA
Organism: Tinamus guttatus; assembly: GCF_000705375.1. The sequence goes on along the minus strand of NW_010584739.1, from coordinate 429,546 downwards.
TTTACTTGACATTTTGTGAAACAGAGTCGACTGCTGCTAACTGCATTTGCTTGAAAATAATTTATAACTGAGTGATATGGTAGATTTTACTGTAATTTCAGAAAAATCAGTGACAACTTTTGCATTTTAGAACTTCCTTGCTTTTTGGGAAGTTTTTGGTTCACTTTGGAGGTAGGTTATTGATTCACCGAAGACTATTTTTTCACATTTTTCTTCATGTATGGAATATTAAGTTACCAGCCACCTACAGCCTGGAGAAAAATTTTACTCTGACTTCAAAGTCCAGACAAGTTTATTTGTGTTTTCTCTTCAATAAATGATCATGTTTTAAGGATGCAGCATAGTTTGCTTTTTATATTGGTACTTATATCCACTTTTTCATGTTTTCAGATAGCTGTATACCATCTTTAATCATTAATTTCAGCTTTTTTTTCTGGAACCCATAAAGCAGCAGTCAGTTTGATTCTGGTGATGGTAGAGTGCAATGTGGTCAAGATTAAAAAAATATTATAACAATATATATCATATATATATCATATACATATTATACATGTATAGCAATATATATATTACTATAAAAACGCTATCATAGCATTTGTTCCAATTGCATAAAATCCTAGATATCTAATTCTGTGCTTGTAAGTATGTTTTTAAAAGTTCTTTCGTAATATATATATATATGCAGTAAGTACTATCTATCTTATCTATTTTCTTTTCAATCAAGCTAGTGCTGTGAGAGAACAGCATTGTTAGCATTCTGTTTTAAAAATTTTGATCAAGCACTGTTAAGTTTTAAAATAGAACTGGTTACAGCGGATACATAGTACAATAAAATGTATTTCCTTAACTACTGTAGAAGAATTTCTTAGGAAAAGAACCCAAGAGTCTGTTGAATTCTAGTCTATTAAGACATCTCTTTGCATGTTATAACATCTTGGGCTGCCTGTTTTATAGGATTGGAATCTTCATATCAAATATGAATTTTAAACATCTGAGGGTATTTATATTGGTTATATATATAATTAAATTATTCTAATAAAAAAGTGAAAAAAACACAGAATGGTTGAGGTTGCAAGGGACCTCTAGAGATCACCTAGTCCACCCCCCTGCTCCAGCAGGGACACCCAGAGCACGTGGCACAGGGTGGCATCCAGGTGGGTTTGGAAGATCTCCAGAGAAGGAGACTCCAAGGAGGCTCTGGCATCCTCCCAATAAAGAGGTTCTTCCTCACATGGAGATTAAACTTCCTAGGTTTCAACTTACATCTGTTATCCCTTGTCTTGTCAAGGGCCACCACAGAGAAGACCTTGGCCCCATCCTCTTTATACCCTCTCCTCTGGTTTTTGTACAAGTCGGTAACATCCCTTCTCAGTCTTCTCCATGCTACACCAGTAGAGCTCACTTGATCTTTCCTCATACAATAGATGCTCCAGTCCCTTAATCATCTTCGTGGCTCTACACTGGACCCTCTCTAGAAGCTCCACATCCCTCTTGTCCTGAAGAGCCCAGACCTGCACCCAACACTCCAGGTGCGGCCTCACCAGAGCTGAGCAGAGGGGCAGGATCCGCTTCCTTGACCTGCTAGCAACGCTCCTCCTGATGCAGGCCAGGATCCCATTGGTCTTCTTGAGTATCTCATTATTAGGAAAGATTTTCAAGATTATCTCATTTATATTAGATTTTTTTAATTCTGAGTAGAGGTATACTCTCGGTATAATATGTTCTGCAAATATAAATATATGAGGTCATGAACCTCCCTGCAGTAAGAGCACAACAGGAGCTACCATCCATAGGAATCACTTTTCCCATAGCAGTAGTAATGTGACTCTGCTGCAGACCAAACTAGAAGCCCATCCCAAGGCTGCTGCAATGCAGAGGAGCAATGGGCTGTTCCAGGAAGTCTCTGCATTAATACATTGGGCCTTCCCTATAGATGTCTTTTTGAGCAGAGAGGTTATGGTATAAAGGCATCAAGCTGAGTCACTCAGTTTTGCTTTGACTCCATAGAAAATTAAGTTTCATCACTTTTATCCCTATGTGTACAGTATTGTAAAGTGTATTGTGTACACCAGGAGCAAGCAGATTAAGATGGATGGATGCTAAAATATTAAGTCTATAAACATCTGTTAAGCCAAAACACTCTGGAGAAGGTGCAGCAGACAAAGGCTTTTTGAGGAACAGTGGTAACCTGCCTTTACAAACATCTGGTCTAGCTGGTGTTTAAGATTCTACCTTTCATCCTAGTGACCTGTTCCCAGGAGTAAATACTTTTCACTCTGTCACTCAGGATTTACAGGTATAGTAGGAGACCCAAAGAGGAAACTATTTTAAGAAAAAAAAGGGAAAAAGAATGAAAGTCTTGAATTAAAGCATACCAGATAGTGATGGAAAAATGACAGTGAAGTTACTTATTTAATAAGTTATGCAAAGAGTATCTTTTAGGCATAATTAGCTTATTCATCTGGGTAAGGGAGGGAGGAGAGGGAGGGGAAGAAGGGAAAGTATTTATCAGAGACGGTGCCCATCATATTTATATGGAATTTTCAGGTACCCTTGCATGTCATTACATACACAAGTATAGGGCATCAGAAGTATTAAGAGAAAAATCCCCACCAACCTATGATACCATTGGCATGGTCTGCAGTTACTAGAGGGAAACTTCCTGGTGGGTGGCTTTGCAATTGCATATCTGCCCTTGTCTGCTGTTGCAAGGAGAAGGGCTTTTGTCTTGGTATTGCTTTTACTTCACCCCACTTGTTTTGATGTTGTTAGTGCATTTAATATTTCTCTAGGCAGTCATATTTAAAATTATTTTTTTTCTGTCTCCTCTCTTCTGTAGTTAATGTAGCACTCTCATCCTTTACATGTTTACATGGGTCACATGCCCCATAAAGGTGCCTCCTTTTTTTTCATGGGTCCCAGGCCCCATAAAGGGTCCCCCTTTTTTTTTTTTTTTTTTTTTCTCTCATTTTTATGAATGTGGCCACTACAGTCACAGCATTTCTAGAATTTATGAGGTTTACCAGCAGTAGTCTTAAATGGCCTAAAGAACTAAAGTCACAAACTATCTTGGGCACTATATGGGCTTCTCTAGTTTTAATCAAAGATTTTGATCTAGCTATGATTTTTTTTTCTTTTTATGAATAATTTATTAGAGAAACACTGAATCATGGCATTCTGTATATAGAAATATAGGTTATACTAGACAAATGAACCTTATGCTTATTTTTTTTCTCTGCCACATTCTCCTGAACAACAGCTGTTTCTTTTTTTTAAAGTAGCCTTCCTTTTGTATTTACCCACATTGCATCAATTGAGGGAATAATATAACAGATATGGGAATAGCCAGTTAGAAAATACATTAACACTATTTGTCTGTTGCTTAATAATTACAGAAGACTGAGAAGGGAATGAAAGATCAACCTTTTTGCTAAGGATAGTACTGAGCTCAGATATATATGTATAGTTCCCACTGGCTTTGATAAATGTATCAAGTATATAAATCATTCTAGAGTTCTAATTTTAAACATGAAATGCATTTTCTTCTATCTATTATAATTTTTAAGCTAATGCAAAACACGCAAACATACAAGCATTCTCATGTCATTGGTAATGTAAATAAACATGCCCATAAATTATATTTCTTTTATTTGGATGAGTACATGGTACTCAAACGATCTGTATGGAAATATGTGTGTGTATACAAATATCTCTGTGTAAAATTTGCTCTTATATTACAAGCTCTAGAAAGTCTACATTTGAATTGACATTAAAACATTATGAAAGAACAATGTCTTTTACCCTGCTCTCACCCATATTTTTTTATGTACCAAGACATACACTTAGTTGCTTGAAGGTGTGATATCTTCTCAATTTTCTAATCAGGATTCTTCACAGAGGATTTTTATTCCCTATAATAACTTTCAACATAATTTTATATAATTATTTCTTTTGTTAAAGTACAATATTATATATATATATTTTTTGAATAATAAAGCAGTACCGTAGTTACCTCTTAAAGAGCCAAGAGCTGTTAGGCCATTAAAGCTTGGTGGCTTTCTGCTGACAGCATATTGGTGATAGATAACCACTAACCTGAAGATTATTTCAGTTCCCCTTTTCACAGAAAGAAATTCAATATTATTTAAATTAAAATTATCATTTTAATTTTAAAACACCTCTTTAAGGAGTACGGTGATATATATTGTTACACAGATTAAGTAATTCTCATCAGTTGTCAATCAAGTGTAACAAGACTGAGAGTTAGTTTGCATGTTATTTATTTGAACTAAATCCCTAACAAGCTTCGTCTGCTAATTGGACTTAACATTTATGTTGCTAAATGAGAAACATTTTGGCTGCAGTATAGGGTGGTAAGACCTACCCAGTGGAATAAACAACTAACATCTGTTATCCTGTCCTGCTCCAGCTTGGCTTTTACCAGTTAAGTACCTCAGCCCTAGAGTCAAGGTTATGGAGTATGTGGTTCTCTGGCTATGGTGCGTATATATGAAAGGAAAGAAATAACATGAGTAAAGACCAGCCAACCAGAAGATATTTAGTGCAGCTGGTCCACTTTGCTTTAACCTCTACAAGCCCTACAAATATCAAAACAAAAGCCAAGAGAAGGATGTATGTTTTATAGCAGTTGTCAACACAGCAATTCCAGTGAGCTTACAGTGGTCACCATTAAAACAGATTTGACATTTAACCACCTTTAATGCGCCTTCAAGCCTGAGACACCTTGGTATTTCTTCATGCTCGGTATAGAAAGTAATTGTAGAATCCCAGGAGCTCCTAGCTAAATATGTTTCAACAGTAACCACTCTTTAAACCACTATAAAACTCAGAATTTTATATAATAATTTTTGCCTCTCCTGGTAAGAACATAAATACACAGAAACAAATTTGAATCAGTTTGCCCTTCAAAAAAAAAAGCTTTTTTAATGTTAGTTTACTTCCATTTTCTTCAAGATTTGATGTTTGTTTGGAGTCAGCCCACAACTGTGCAATATAAATGGGTAGTATATAGTGTTTCATTTTCTTGAATTCTAAACACAAAAGGGTTTCGTGTGATCAAGCAGAAATATTTTGAGATGCAATTGTGACTGTTACTTCTGTTTATAAAGCAGACGTTGACCTCTGACTTGGCCAAGTGGCAACAAGAGAAGGAAGATTTACAGGGAAAACTGAAGTTGAGAGAACATCTGTCCCAAACTGCTAGCAAGAGTGAAGCAACATCAGCTCTCTCAAAGAACATTGATTTAGAGATGAAACAGCTGCAATGCAAACTGAAGGTGACAGAACAGATTATCCATGCTGAGGATAATTCACAGGAACACTGTATCGTAAACTGAGTCAAGCAGATACACATATACACTCACATATGCATATCATTTATATATGCTAAATTATGATTGGTAACATAGGTGTTAATTAATCTTTGGTATTAAATAGAAATATGAAGCTACCAAGTGTTTTAACAGTTGTAATTAAAGCAGATCCAATAGGCCAGACTAGGGGGCTTGCCATATAGTGACCCAAATGCATCATGCTGAAAGTGCTGTGAAATTAGTTTAAATGAAATTGGTCATTTCTTGCTTCTACTAAGAAGACAAACAATGATTATTAGTAAGAAAGAAATCAGAGTGATTGTGTGGCTCACAGTATACATATATTGGTTATCCGTTACAGATGAGTGTCATCCTTCTCCAGAAATATAGTAGTAATTGCTCTGTGAATGTAAAATTAAAATAGTTATGATTTCTCCTGTAAGCTACTCAGAAAGTAATGCTCATGCTAAAAACTTTCATATCTGTCTGCCACATGTAAACTGCAAAATACATTGCTGAAATTCAGCAGTTTTTTTGCTTTTGTAGCAGAAACTATCACAGCACTGAACAGAAGTTTTTAACATAATCCTGTAGGTATCTGATGTCAAAAATTCTAACAGTGCCTTTAGTTCTTTTTTAAAGAATGGTTACATTTTAAATGTAAGAAAATAAACTGCTTGTGCAAAACTTTTTTTAAAAGATGCCAAATGAAATCTGTGACTCTCAAATCTAGATTAATTGGCTCAGTCTTTTGGTACATGAATAGGGTGTGTTTTTACTATAATAACATTAAAAATTATGTAAGTCATTCTGAGCAGAAGAAATGGACAAAAGTTGTCAAGTGTTGTTTGGAGTTATCTAGTATGCTTATGAAGATATGTAAAATTATCTGAATATATCAATGTGCAGCCCGCAAAATATTTCCTTATAGCTCCAAACCACAAAGTCCTTTTTTATTTGTGATTAATTTATTCTTAGTGCTATCTTTGCAATGTTTGTTTCATGTAATGATTCCTTATAACTTTGCCAAGAGGCGGGAATGTGGTAGATGTGTGGTGTATCAGGAAGCAAAGTATCTAAGCATATGCCTTTGCTTCTGAGCTTGTGCAGAGGCCCCTGCAAGTATTCACACTCATATCTGATGTGTTAACCTTGTAACTGGGTGCTAGGTTCGTGCTAGTAAAGTTCAAACTCAACAAGCAGGTCTCAGGAAACTCAGGAATATTGTGTTACTGTATATAATTTGAACGATTTTCTGGTAATACCTAACATTGTAATAATAGTAAATAGACTAGACAAGTTATTAAGAACAATATTTTACATCTAACTATGCACACAAAAATGTATACTTCCCTTGAGGTGCAGAGTGTTATGTACAATACTGCGATTAATGCTAATGAGTGTTCCAGTCTGCACTGAGCAGAGAAATTCTCAAGTATCTTTTGTTTACATGATTTCTGGTATTTTCACTCACAGTTTATATAAAATGAGTGAAATTCTGAGGCTTTTGCACATTGACTGAACCTGCAAAAAAATGCATATATGTTGTGCATGCTCTTAACACATGTAAAGAGTGTATGCTACACCATCTGGAATTTTGAAAACTCTGCATGCTCTTTGAGGTCACCTTTTTTCAGAAATGGCTCTCAAAAGCTGTGTTTAAGTTCTTAAGTCGGCTAGTTAGTTAAATTCATCTATATATAAATTTTAAGTAGACAATCTCTGTGTTTGTATGAAGAAATTAAGATTTTTTTTCCTTTTCTAAAAGATGTAGTGAGGAAGAAATAACTAGAAATTACATAGACATTCACTGGAATTACAAATGGCTTAGATTTAGGATGCAAATGGTTTAGAGTTAGATTTTTAATTACAGGAATGAAGGATTTGTGATGGTACAAGTGAATGCAGTTGTCTTGTGTCTTTCTGCTTGACTTTTAAGGAACAGAAAAAAAAAATTACTATTGTAGGTTGTCTTATACTTTCAAATGCACAAGATCAAAGGGATTAATGGAAACTATTGCTTTATAAATGTAGGCCCTCAGTGCTCTAGAACTATGCCTTTCAGGACATAGTTCAAAGAAAGATCTGATTTTATGTTTCATCTTTTCTATTGCCTTTCCTGTTGGCCATGCTATTGCTAGAGAAAATTTGGCCCTGTTATGGGCAGTAAGCCTGCAGGTGTCCTGGGGAACATACATTAATCATGTATCATTGTAGCTATGCAGCAGTGCTACCTTTTCTGAGGAAAAAGCTTTTGCTTGATGAAAAGTAAGAATACTGTTTTTGTATAGTAAAACAGACTCCAATTAATGTTAAACAACATTCATAAAATACATCAAAGTTTACTCCTCCGATTTTTAAAAATTAACTTACTGTTCATTGAGATCATATTTAATGTGCATGTGTATTTTAATATTTTCAACATAGCATTCGAATAATGAAATTACTAAGCAATCAACCAGCATTAAGTCACTGAAAAATGAAGTCCAGGAAAAAGAAGAACAGATACAAGAACTACAAATAAAGTACGTTCACTGCTTTATCCGTTGTGTTTGGTGCCACCCAGTGGCAGCTCTAAAATTGTTAACATTCTTCTGCAAAGATTTTTAAGAGAATTTTTTCTTCTTCTTTTCTTTATATATATCATCTTGTGGACTTTTAGAGATTCTTGGAAATAGGAACAGTGCATGCTAAGGTTGTATTTTGTTTAAGCTGGTGAGTGATTAGCTAGCTTCAATATCTGCATTCCAATAAGAATACCATGTCAGAATTCAGACCCTAGAGTGATCTTTTTTATTCTTGATGTAAGTCTAAATGAATTCCTCAGCACTGTTAAACACAGTGTTTCAAATACAGTAATTCTTTGCCTAGGGGCTAAGAGACATGTCAAGGCTTAGATGCTTAAACAAGATTAAATATCCAGTCTTATTTTCATAAAAAGTGCAAAAGGACAATTGTATTTGTTTTTATTTGAATAGATTAAGGTTTATTTCATTTTGAAATTTGCATGTATTGGTCCAAAGTATACAGCAGAGATTTTTGTTCTACCACCTTACTTTAACTGACTATTCTTCAATTATATTACTGTATTAACATAATCCCTTAGTATATGTGTGAACTTCTTGCTTGTCCTAGCATTTAACACTTCTCACAGTTCTTTTCTGTTTATAAAAGAATACAGTTAATTTTTTCATTTGTTTATTTGTAAAAAACAAAAAAGTAAAAGAATTCTTAGAGTGGTTGAATGGTTTTATGGTTACTAATTTCTGCTTAAAATAAAATGAGAGAAATCTTTTACAGTGTTTTCAACTTAAATTTAAAATGAAGTTACAGAATTTCATTCTTCTTTTGTACTGTTATACTGTTGTTACACTGTTTGACTGTCTTTAATACTGTTTTGTGCAAAAATTATGAGATCTTATCACCAAAATAACATTAATAATATAAACATAAAATAGATTGAAGAATTGTAATATTGTTCTATCTTCTTTATGATTTTTTATATGATATTGACATGATATCCACAGTGTCTTACTTTTAAACATACTGGTACAATTCATTTTGTCTCTATTAAAAAAAATCACCTGTATACAGATATTCAAAAAATGCTTATGTTTATTTTGTAATTTTTAGTAGGTACTTTAACTGTAGAATCATTATGTAAGGCATGATTTTCTCATGAAATACAGATCATGTCATAGAGGATGAGTTTCCTTTTTTAATAGGTTTCTGTGAAAAATGCTGATGCTATTTCTAGATTTTGCACTTTTAAAGACAAATTATCTTACCTGACATTATGATACTGCAGTTCAACAAAGTAGCAAGATTTTCCCTGTATTTCTGTGTATTATTCAGTTGAATGAAAAAACACCCTTTAAAGATTTTTATTCAAAATATTGCTTGAAATATATCTGCCTCAAGCATCAAAGAGATTTAATTAATTGAACCTTTCTTTCAGAAGATTTTTAAGCTATCAGTATACAAAAATATTATGCTTTGAGAGGGTATAATTTAAATAGAGCGTAAACTACGTCAAAAAGGCAAATCATAGGTAAATGGAATACTTAGAAATAGGTCTATTAAATAAGAAATTTGATGCTGTCTTTGATGATTGAAATTATGGTAAATCATAAGAATTTCTTCAGCTTTTTATTTAAGAAGAAATTTAGAACTGCAAGAATGTTTTCTCAATTGCATTTATACTTTTTAGTTGCTTAGAGTAATATATTAACAATATTTTATAACATTGGCTATAGTGATACTTTTGCTCTTACTCCTAGGATTTCTCGAATGGAGAGGGACCTTAATATGAAAAGACAATTGATAGAAGACTTGAGATCTCGGTTAAAGGCAAATCAAGAAAATGAGAAAACCTATAATGAAACATTACAAACTCTTGAAAAAAAGGTATTTTTTACTTCCTATTTATGATTTTACTAAAAGCAAAAGCTCAGGGTTTTGCAGGAGTTAGACTGCTACACACATTAAATCAATATAATGCTTTAAGCAAACAACATATAGTTAATTTAAGTATGTAATTCCTTCCAGTGTAATATGTATGAGATCAGGGTATGATGATAGCTTGAGTGTATTCAGCAGAATTTAATGTATGTTAATAGAAGTATAATTAAATTTTGAAGTATTCAGAAAAATGAATTGCTAGGATTTGCTGTAAGTAGTAAGTTATAGTTTTATGTACTCTACCTTCATAAAAATACAGTGGACCTGAAACAAGGATGATTTTATGTGACATAGTGAAATGAAATGAAATCTATGCACATCTCCTGGCTATACTGGTTAAATGCTTTAATATGTTAATCTGTTTGCTACTGCAATGTTATAAATGATTTATAGTTCTGCTTAGGTTTTAACATTTAACGTGATTCTATCTGTGTAGGTAGAGCTTAATATTTGTAGCAAGTTATTTTCCCCTCCAGAATTCTAGGAAAATTTCTCTGAAACTGGAACCTACGTATGTCATAGAATCTTTGTATATTATCCAAGTAAAGCACTGCACTTCGGCCTTCAATTCCTGAAAAAGATGATGACGTTTGGTGCGGTTACACAGGGTAATATGCAGTGTATGACCCCAAAATAGAAATAAACAATTTATCAATTAGCTTTTATTTTCCTAAAATAAAAGGGTGTTGCTGCCTAACTCAGACACTACCTCTGTTTGAAGTTTTTAAGCACTTCCAGTGCTAGAGGGAGATACTTGCTGCCCTACCCTGGGTGCCAAAGGTAGGGTGTTACTAAGAAATCCTCAGCCAGAGAGTGAAAGCAGGAGAAGATATGGGGGATAAAGAGAGAGAGCTATACTTGATTTTGGTTTTAGAGAAACAATTTTGAATGGAATGTTCTTTGAGTGTTTTGAGCTTTACATTTTTTATCTATTTGTTTCTAGAAACAAATTCCATACATTTCTTTGATTATTAATTAGGAAAATCAACTTCAACATTATCTTCAGCAAAAGATCAGAGAAATTCCCTAATACTAAATTCCCAAAACTGCCTGGACAGCTATATGATTAATACTGTCAGAATAGCTGAATGAAGTTTTTTGAGCATTCTGTTGTTTCAGTTTATCCTAAATCAGTGCTTGCATTATCTGGCAAAATTATATTATTTAAGAGGCTATGAGGCTATTAGGTTGTAGACAGTTCTTTTTTTTTTTTTTCTCAGCTAAATCTTAATTAATGTCTTCTACATCTGTTAAAAAAATAGTTGAAACTGTAGTTCATTCTCTCTTATATTCACTTTGGCTGTTAAACATAACTAAACCTGCAGCCATTCAAATTAAGAGCTTTTCTTATTATTTAATTCATGTCAAGATTTCATGAAGCAAAGCTATGTCCAGACTGATCTCTACTGGTTTAGTAACAGATTTATTAAAGACTACAATTTTGGAAAAACTTCAGTTTTACTTCAGTTGAGTAATTTGTATAATACAAAAGGCATACAGCTCAGTATCAAGATTGATTTGATTTTCACTTCTGAGTTCTGTATCTTAATAATCAAATTGCATTTTTCTTTGTTTCAGGTAAAAGCAGTAACTGAAGACTGTTCAAAAAAAAAAACTTCGATTGACTCATTGAAACAAAGGCTTAATGTAGCTACCAAAGAAAAGTCTCAATATGAGGAGTTGTATCACAAGGCTAAGAACGAGTTAGAGAAAAAGGTATATCGGAGTTGCAATGGCTGTATGTTGGAACCTTTTAGTATCTTGTTTTTAAAAGAAAAATAACAAGGTCATCAAGTTAGGCTTTTTAAATACATAAAGGATAAAAATAACAGAATAGTAGTGTGTCTGCCTGATTTCGTTAAGTCAGATGACTAAAAATTCAGAGACACTGAGACATATGGAGGTAATGACAGAAAATAAAATGACCTTTTTTCTATGAAATTGCATTTTATGTGTTGTAGGTAGAGTGTTGTGTGATGTGATTTTTTTAAATTGTTTTTTTAACTACAAAGATCCCTATCATCCGGTATCTTATCACTGATTTCTGTTTCTGTGTGGATTATTTCAGCATCTTAAACTCACCAATTTAGAGAGCAAAATGATTGAGACTGAATGTGCCATGACTGCTCTCGAGACTACTGCGTCCCAACAGCTCCATGGCTTGGCCAAGCAAAGTGGACAGGCTTTGGAGACTGTACAGAAGAGGTTGCTGCTCGCCAATGACAAAGTGGAAGAGTTCACAGTGTTTGTGAAGGTTTGAATTTTGATATTCTTTTGAGAGTTAAAGGGACAGATAAGACTAATATTTTAGTGTGATCCCTGTTCTAGAGCAATCTTTAAGGTCCTGTTGTCCGTTCTAAACGGCTCCAGGTCCTTCTCTTAGCTTAGAATTCCACAGTTCATACTTGTCAGCATTTTGTGTACAGCCGCCACTTGTTCCCAAGATGACATGCTTGCTTGGTCGTATTTACTAGTTCAGCTATATTAATCTGGAGCAAAATATTCTTCCTATCTGAGAAAATAATTTATATCTGTTGGCTGGTGAGAATTACCTCGTCTTATGCATTTATATGCACTTATAAAATTAAATCAAATTAAATTAAAAAATAAGCATTAATTGAGGAATCAGCTGTATTGCAAAATTTAAAGCAATTTTTAAAGCAGTATGTAATACTGCAATATTCCTTCCCTATTTTTGTTAAGTATTCAGCAAGCTGCTATAGTACATCATATAGTAATACTATGTCTGTGATGTTATATATGTAGCTTTCTCATACTAATTCAGTGTGAAGTTATGCAGAAGAGATTAATCCAAATTTTTTAATATTTGAAAAAGAACTATTAATTTTGATAAAATAGACACCATTGTAACACTGCTGCAGTTCACATAATCAAGAATTAAAATGCACATTCAATATATGCCTGCCTTGAATTTAGCATATAACTCTGTATACTAACTTTCAAACAAGCTTATATCTTAGTAACCCAGGAGACAGTTCCTCTTCATCCCACTTTGTCTTCTTTCCATGGAGGTGTGTAGAGATGAGCTGCTATCAGGTATCACTGAGCAAGTCCAGTAATATCCCAAGTAAAGAACCCGCTGTACACTGTAGCAGGGAGACATATATAGTCATCTTTTGGTGGTTTACAATGTGGACTGAAATTTCGTAACTTAAAAGAAATATATATATGTGCCTTTTGCCCTCCTTTGATCATCATCAGATAGATAGCAAGTCACTCTACACAGGGTTTTCTGGTGGCTTGTCTTTGGTGTACAATCATCATATTCAGAGGCAAACGGTTGACTGATGATGAATGAACTTCAAAATCCTAAGTTTAAAGAATATATTAGCTAAAGATATATGATCTGAAAATGTGATTGCATTTCATGAAAAAATGCCTGTTGTTAAAAATATTTTATTATTTTTAAGTTTTTAGAATAAAAACTATCTTCTATAGGCCTTGCTTCACAATCCTTGCAAATGTGATATAAAGCTGATCACATTTCCAGATGTGCCCTGTAGTTCAGAAGTATTTTACCTATTCTTCAACAAATTGTTCTTTTTCATTCTGAAAAATGTGCTTTCTTCTGACAGAGAATGGTTGCTCTAGGAGCAAGGAAGGAGTGTTCTTGCTGCAATGCTACAGTTATTTTGGCTGAATTAGGAAAAGTGTGGAATAATCTTATGTGTAATCAATTTCTTTCATAAAAGAACCCATGTTATTGATGAGAGAGAGACACAATTCTGTTTTCATTAGATTGATAGGGATTTTGGAATGACTTCGTTGAAGAGAATGTAGTTGATGGATGGATACAAAACTAATAAGGACTGAATTAGATTTAGCAGTTTTGCTCTATGTTCCCTTCTTTCTGGAATCTTTCAATTGACCAAAGTTTGTTTGTTTTTGTGTGCTCAAAGTTTAATTGATATCTAAATTTATAGAGGTTATAGGAAAGGAAGTGACAAAGTGTGTCATACTTAATGTACTCTCTTAATAAAAATATTCTCCAAAATTAGAAAATGTGGAGAATAGGCAAAACACGTATTAGGAACTATTACAATACTTCATTTGTTGCAGAATAAAATGGTTGCTTCTCTATTTATGACTGTCAATATTCATTAACATTTACATAGTTTTACTGTACACTAAAAGAATTTGAATAAGCAGTCTCTCTGCTAAATAAGTAATAATAAATAAATACAATATTTAGCAGCTAAGGTGAAATATGAAGTCTTCCCTTGCTAAAAGAGTGTACATGCACTTTTCAAGCACTATTTTTGCTGACATCTTTCCTCTGCAGAAAGATTTTGTGAATATAAAGATGCTGTCTGCAAGTCAAATACTGATGAACAGAGAATTCCTTAGCAGCCTTCTTTGTTGAGGTAGTAACTAAAAACATCTGAAATTAAATTTCATTCACAGCACAGTACTGCAAAAAATACAATTAACTTTCCTTGGTTTTCCGTGGAATTTTGTAGCATGTCAAGGTAATCCTATGAAAATACCTCATCCTATAACCATGAATGTGAAAATCAAGATGGCAATAGGAAATAACAATACTTCTTCCTGCATCATCTCTTTCTTTGAAGTCTGATGTGGCTCATTTCTGTTTTCCCCTTCCAAATGACTGTCAATTTTCCCCCGACTTCGTCTCTATCTCCCTCTAGCCTCAGTAACTTTTCCTGTCAAGTAAATATTTCTGTATAGTGATTAATCGAATTTAAAATGTCTCTTGCATAAGCTGTGTATTTGTTTTATCTGCTTGTCTTTGTCTACTATTCTGATCACTTCTCAAACCCAACTTGATTTTTTTCTGAGTGCAAATGTAATCGTCTTCTTATTTATTACATTTTTTTAGCTATTCCATGTGACATTATGTAGCTCTTTTTGCAACATACAGCTATTAGCTCATTTTAGTATAGCTAACAAATAGCTGCAGTTAATAACAGGATAACAGAGGAACTTCAGAGAAGAGAGTTCTTTAGACTTGTAGCAAGGGCTTTTGGAAAAAAAGGAGACAACAATCATTATGGCTTGTTTTGTATATGTTGTTTTTAATATATTCTCAAGCAATAAATAATTCTGTTATACAAATATCAATGGCTAATAGAAAAAAAAAAGGATGTAAATACCTGGAGTGTCTTGTAGCATTCAGGAAAATAAAATCTGAGGACTAGATTTTTGAAATGAGTGCTGCATGGAAGAAATTAAAGGTAAAACGGAACACAACGACTGTGAGTGTGTGACCCACACAAGACGAAGAATCAGGAATCAATTGTCTTTGTTGGAGCAGTTACATTATTTAAGAGTTACAAACATATATACATACATTTATGTGTACTTATATTACATATCTGTATACACATTATATAAAATGTATATAAATATATATATTATAAATATATATTATAAATTAATATATAAGTGAGTATGCTGTTGAAGGCCCTGAATCTGAGGGGGAAAAAAAGAAAGATACAGCAACTGTCACTTTACAGAAGTCTTTGGAGTGTGCAGGCATGCAGCAGGAGAGGTTATCAATAACATAAGGGAACATAAGCAATCACAACTAGTGATTCCCTAAGGGAAGAAGCGATTACTCCTAGAGTCTCTATATTAAGAGAAGACGGATAATTCAGCTAGGCCACAGACAGTGTGTTGTATTCCTTCAGAGAGAGATTACAAAGTGTATTAGCAAATCTGAATGGTGCTGTGAGCGTCTGACAAATCATCAGTGATCACAAAACCTATCAGAACCAGTAACATGGTATCACAACCATAGCAGGGACTATAGACAACTTAAGGGGTCCATGCAGCAAACCTGAAAGACATAATTCCCTTCAGCCTCCACAAGTGAAAAAAAGGCGGCAAATACAAATATTAGCTGTTAGATTTGCAGTTACAGTGAAGCCAAATACTGCAGTCTTATAATGAGACCTCATTCTAATGATCAAGGAAGCCATGTAACTAGAATGGTCTACATGGGACCTGTTTAATTTGTGGTCAGACAACCAAGAGGATGTCAAACATTAAGATTTTAGAAAACTTTTCTAAAAAGCACGAATATAAGGTAAGATAACCCAAGCAGGTTAGATTTATCTCACCAAGTATGTAAAGAGAAAATTAAGGTTTAGATTTCTTTATGTAACAGTCATATAGAAACATGGTGGGATGATATACCATAATTATACTGCAAATATTTCATGTTTATCTTTTTCCTGTCTTATATAATCTTCCATTCAGGAAGGATTTTTGTGCTAGAGAAAGTGTGAAAGAGGTGAGTATAGGTTGAGGGGGGGTAGAGTAGGAGAGAGGTGGCATTCAACATTAAAAGCCCCATTACTTGTCTTTAGAATTACTGATAACTCAGAACCACAGGATCTTGAATGCTTTGGAATCAATATCAACCCGGTGGAGGGGTTGCTGGTGGAAATCTCTTGTGTATGGCTGGGTCAAATTAGAGAGTATGACAAATTGCTAATTAGGTATGTGTTTATAAGTACAGTAAAGCATTGGCTGATTATGGGGACGTGTATGCAGATAATTTCTAGAATCTAGCACTACTTTCTAGAAACTGTGAAATATACAAATAGCAACAAAAGATTACTGCATCCAATATGCTGCAAGTAATTTTTGGACCTAATTCCGTTGTATGGTGTGTACTTCAGGTGTATACATTCAATACATTACATTCAATGGGAACCAGGAAGGCACTTCGGGTGTTAGTGGTATACACTGCTGGTCATTCAGCACGGCTTGTTCTTTTAAAGCTCTTCAGAGGAAGAATGACTAGGAGAAAATAAGAAAGGAAATCGTGAAATCGTGCACTCCAGGAGTTTATTAGGTAACCAAAGAACATAGTTCCATAATTGGAGTATAGTTCCTTATAAATGTCTATTTCAGTTTGATGGGAAATTGAAGACAGTATTTAGAAATAAAAAGGACTATACACTGAGCAGAAAATGGATTATAGGCAATAAGCTGTAAATATGAGCAGCATTAGGCGATAGAGGATAGAGGAGAGGCTAAAGATAACAAGATGAAATCTGTGGATAGCAAAGCCAAGGATAGCAGAGAAGGGGAAGGATTTAAAAATCTGCTAATAGCAAGACAAATACTGCAGACTAGATAGGATCCATTATAAGACTTAAAAAAAACCTTCTTTGGCTGCGGTAGCCTTGTTCAGTATCTCAAAGGAAAGAGACCAATGTCATTCGAAAGTGATGAAATTTCCCAGTCTATTAGTGAGATGGAAGATTTCAGACAATTGCTAGTATGGAAAAGTGTTTTATATTGGGAGGTTTGTATAACTTACACCTTTATGGCTTGGGGAGGGCTATAGGGATTTCTGTCTTGCCGATACTCATTTTCAGTAAGTAATCAAGTAAGTAAGCATATACTTTCAATACTCAAATGAGTATTTAAATATAGTCTAAAAGAAAGTTCATATTGCCTTGGTATTCAGAAAGGGCATCAGGCTGGGAACTTACGGGTCAGTAGTGACCCCATTTCTTACTAAAATAAAGGAAATCTGATGTGAATTTCAGTATTAAAGAATTGAAATATGGAGGTAATTATATTACTTAATGTAACTTTATCAAAACAAAGTTCTATTAAATAAACAGATTTTGGAATATGATTTCTTTCTTTGAAGATTTTTTTGGTTATTTGATAAAGGTTACTATTCATTGTAAAATACTGTTTTTAAGGATGTCTGACCTAGCTCTCTGAGACATTCTGATAAAAAATATGTAGGCTACAGAATATCAATAAACACACGTTAAGTGGATTAAAAAATTCCTAAGTGGTTGCTTTGAAAAGTGATTCTTTGAAATTAGGTGTTTGTAGAGTTGTGCAAAGATCAGTATTAAACTTCATTATTAAACATTTTCACAGAAGTAGGTATTAAATCCTGGCAAAATTTGTGAATGGTGTTTATGAAAGACTGCTAGATAATAATAAGGGCATGGCTAATGAACACATATCAGATACAATCTATTGTCATGTATAATGTCAGTAGACTCAGTAAAATATATGTTTTTATTCCAGGAGAACACAAACTAACTGTATGAGGGCACAAGGTCTGAGATTCTGGATGTCTTTTATAAGAGTACATGTTTTTATCCCATCCTGCTTCCATCTTCACACCCTAATTCCTCTGTGTACAAGGCATCCTGTTTCTACAGTGTGTACGGTTGTTCAATATTTTCTATAACATGTGTTATCCTATCTGATCCTCAGATGGATCTTGCCAGCTAGGTGGAACATACCAATTACTGAGCAAAAAAGGGTTGTTTTTTTCACTGCGTGCAGAAAACTGCCATTGGATGAAGTTAAAAAAATGGCTTTAGACTATTTTGTATCTGTCTGGATAGGCTACAGTGCCATACTTTGTTATGAACGTGTCCAAAATACTGCCTGACCGGATTCCTTCATTGCTGTGCTATTTCATGCACTCAGTCAGACTGCTTGTTGCTGTCACAGACCATTACTGAAACCTCAAGGCCCAGTAATATGGAGCGTCCTATTCAATTCCAGCAAAACTCTTGTTCATAAGCTAACCTGCAGTGATGACATCTGCTGAGCCCACAACCTCAGACCTTTCCTGACCTTGAGAAAGATGCTTCAAAATTCTGATAAGGCAGCTTCTATTCAGCCACTCCTGTAATAAACAGTGGTGTCTGAATGCTTCAAAGAGAGCTTAGTGCTTTTCTCACTTGCATAATACCTCTGTGATTTGAGAGCTATGTGCCCTCCGCAGAGGATACCCACAGAAACAAAGTTCACATCTGGTCTCTTCTGGCATTGCTCTTGGTAAGTCTCCAATATAACCATCTGACAAAACTGACTGCCAAAATCAAGACCCGTGGCAGTTTACTTGGCAAGCTTAGTGGATCTACTTGGGGTTACAGCACTCACTCTCTTAAGGCATCTGCCCTTGTTAATCTGGGTGCATTTTGCCCTTGGTTTGTTGGTTGACTTACAGCTAGGTACACCCACACGTATGAGAGGCCTAACTGCACCTCTGCTTGGATGACTGATATTGTGTGAGTCATTTGTGGCTTACCTGATTTCCCTATATTTATGACTACCTTTTTCCTTTCTGCAGTTTCCCTTGAATCCTGGCATCATTTTGGCCATGGCATAGTTTCTCACTGTTATCTTGGGCCATAGCTTAATTTGCAGTTTAAGATAAGCTAACACTGCTGTTAAAAAAGTTCCTCCTGCGAATGACCCTGCAGATCATTTCTTCCTCAGTGACTCTGCCTCCCCTGAGATTTCACAAACAGATGCGTGTTCATGTATTGTGAGTTAACTCAGAAATCTTGCACTGATTTACTTTAGCATTTCAAAAACCCAGGACACCATGGAGGGAGCAGAGCTGGGACATATCTTAGTATTTGCATGTTTGAGATGTTGGAGTTGCCTTTTTCAGTAACAGGACTGTTTGTTTGAAAATAATGTTGAAAATAATGAAAATAATGTGTGAAATTAGTCTTTTTTTAGGAAAAATAAGAGCCTCATTTACAGTGATTCACCATTTCCTTCTTAAAAAGTCTTTTATTTTGCAAATGCCTATTGTTTGCTGTCACTGTCATTTTCTCTTGGATTGTTCCTGTACTGTCAAAGATGGAATATTGCCAGGAAACAGGTGTTCGTCTCAGAATGACCAAGCGTAGAGGATATCCTACTTGTTCATATCTCAAAGGAATGAATAATAAAAGAGGGTAGAGGTGATATGTAGTTGTACGGGGAGGTCAGAATGTTTGGGGACCATTCTGTGGCTCTTTGGTTGGCTCCTTGAGGATGGAGCACCATGTGTACTGCTACTGCAAGCTGTGTACTCCAGCTGCAGAGTCCGTTCTTGGGTGGTAGCAGAACCTTGCAGTGGCCTTGCAGAATTCTCCTGACGCGGTGCCGCAATAGGCCATTTCTCTGGGCAAATATGTTTCTGTTCTGAAACCTGAGGAAATCAGCTTTCTTAGCAGCAGTATTCATCAGAGTTCTTTTGAGCCCAGGCTATGTAAAATACAATTTTTATATGGGTACCTACATTTCTGCATTTAAAGATGAAGTTGAGCTCTATAAATAACCGCAATTTTTTTCAGATGGACTAAAACAATTAGAATTTGCTTTGTAGATGAATATTGATTTATTTTGTTTTAAATTTTACAGAACTGTGTACAAACCAGACCCATTCAGTAGCGTTGTTTTTTTGAGTGTAGGTGTCTTCATCAAGTTACAGGGGCATCTTGCAAAGAGCGGGTAGTGTATCACTTAGGTAGATCAGCACTGTCAGTTTTGCTTTGGAAGTGCAAATTTGCAAATTGCACATGACTTGGATTTCTTAGGAAATGTTCCCCAGTGGGAATCTTTAGATGTCAGAACATACATATATTTCATTTATTAAAGTCCAAATTGTCATCACATTACCTAGAAAACAGTAGCTAGAATGATTGTTTTTCATTTTTTGCAGTAATGATGAGCTGGCCAATCTCTGTTCAGTCAGAATCAGCAAAATATTTGGTTAAAGGAAAGTGTTCTGGTTTGAGAATCAGTATTTTTGTCTGCAGACTGCACCTTCAAACGAGGGTGTCCTATGTGCAGAGCAAAACTTGCTGCAACTGAGAAATCTCACAATCTTTCTGCTGTTTTCAATATGCATGCTACTTTAGGGAAAAAAAGAGAACCACAGCTTTTATTAAGAAATACCAACCATTCCTGGTTTTGAGAAGAAATTGGTGATAAATTAAGCTAATCTCCATCAGGATTACTTTGCAGCTGGGACTTAGGCAAATTGAATCAGAGGCCTGAATAGTGACAGTGAATATCTATTAGACTGTAAACAGAATAATAGGCCCTGTGAATTTTAATGAATGAAGTGAATGGCTGAACTCTTCCAGTTTACAGAAACCATATGGTTAGTGATGCATGCAGTATGTCGGGAACTGCATATAATGTAGATGTCTTAACGGATTGAATCTTGATTACTAAAAATGAAGAATAAATAAAAAGCTTTTGGAGTCTTTCCTTATTCCTCTTTTTCTTTACTTTTTAGCTTTAGAAAACGATTTGACTTTGTTTTTATGACTCAGAGGCACAGGTGATAAGAGATATAGCTAAAAACATTTTGAACGTTGTTTATTTTATATTCCTGTCTGTATTAACAATTTAAATAGTTGATTTAAGTGATTCAACCTGTGTATCCAAGCTGCAAGGTGTGTCAGGTTTCTGTAACTGTATATATAGGTCTCCTGCCAAGTTTTGGTGTCAATCTGACTCACATAGGTAATTTTGTCAACATTAGTGCTAGTTTCATTTTTGTCATGGTGCCTAGGAACCATCCTTATAGATCATGACCCTATAATGAGAGGCACTGTGCGAACCTCTAGCAAACTAATCTCCCCAAATTGCAAATACCTGCCTATTCTGCCTCAGGACAGGATTAAAATTCTTGCAAGTTTTCCAGAGAATCAGACTGCCACAGGCTCAGCTGGGAGCTACGTGGAGGCCACTGCACTGCCGTCCCTGGAAGGGTATAGCTCTGTCTCTCCGTAAACCTTTAAATGGCTTACAGAGGCTGTTCTTTAAAAAAAATACTCAGCTATGTGCATAATCTGGAGACTTAGAAGAAAGTCTGGTTTAAAGATATTGGTCAATTTAGAGTCTAAAAGATAGAAGTAATGATGGCCAGTGGAAAAAAAGGGGTAACAGGAAGACCTGGGGAATAGAAGAATGAGTGCAACGCACGTATCAAAGCTCTGAGCTTCTACTCATAGTAAAGAATTCCTGGGGAAATGTTAGGGAAAACAGCGAAACTTGAAAAGCAGGAGAAAATCTCCGGTAGTGATTTATTTGGAAGTTCTTGTAGAAATAGTTGTTCTATGTATGTTGGTAAAATTACTAAGAGAGAAAGCTGAGGTGGAGAGAAGAAAAAGCTGCCCAAGACCTTGCGAAATCTCTGCAGTACTTCTGCTGGGTAAAAGCAGAGAGATTCCACCCTGAAGAACATACATACAGAAAGAGCTATGGACAGGTGGGAAGGGTTCTAGGAGAGCAGAATCATGAAAGTCAATAAAAGGCAATATATTGAGGAAAATATAGTTGATAAGAGGCCAGCTGTTTCTTTTTTTAATAAGGATGAGAATTACTAGTACTGTCCTCTTAAATATACGGTTTGAAATACATGTTTGTTTCAGATGTGCAGTTGTCTTGGGGCATTTGTTTTAGATTTTCTGTATTTTGTGTTTTCCTGCCAAATGACAAACTAAGCTCAGGCATTGGGAAAATCCTTGGATCAGGAGCATCAGGAAATCTTTATTGCTGACCTGCTATGTGGCTTTGAGAGCGTTGCTTTGTCTCTGTATTTCTTTGTCTGCCCTGAATGTTGTTTGCCTTGTCTGGTGCAGCTGGGCTGACTTTATCTGCCCAAACCGTACAGCTAATATGTTCTCTGAGATCCAGGCCATCTCTTCATATATGTGCATGAAGCTCTAATCTCACCCAGGGCTTGTTTTTCTCTATAAATAAATACCTGTAATGTATGATGTTTAATAGAAGCAGCTATTTTTGCTGACACCTGTGTAAATCAGATGTAATTCCATTGAAACCTAAGAATTTACAGCAGGAAAAAAATCATGTAAATGAGGTGAGACTTAAATGCTAAAGTAAATAGGACTTTAAATTATCATTACTGCCCATTTCACATAAATATAATCTTAGAAACCAATATATTTTGACAGAAATATTCTGCCTGTCATTGCGTACTGATTATACATATTTCAACTCATTCCATACCGTAGAGAAAACTATTTTTTCCCTTTAGAGATCACAAAACATTGCAGTTGTGTTAAAATTTGGCAACAGTACAATAGAAACTATGATGTATTTGCTGATTAAAAAAAATCAGTCTGGAAAAAATCTTATACAGCTTAAGCTTTTGACCTTCTTAGAGGTTAATGTACAGGAAAGATTAGATGGCTGTAAAGCTGTAATGATATCTGTGACCAAGTATTTCTCTTGTCAGTAAATATCTGATGTATATTCTATAAGAGAGGTGTCTGTTCGATACAAGAGACTACCCAAACCTGTGTTATTAAGAATGCTGTGAAATGGGAGTTATAACACAATATTATTTATTTCATGCATAAAGGAAAGTTATGAAAGGTAGATTAGAAAAGGAAAAAAAAAATAAGTTGACCAATGATGAAAAAAGTTAATTTGGGATTTCAAACAAAACTTGAAAAGACATGAATCTGCTCCTATTTAAATATTATGTATTGTTGTACATTAAGTTGTAATTGGCCAGAATAGGCCCATTTCTACATCTTTAAATGTGCTTCTCTCTGAAATCAAAAATTGGTTATATTTTCCTATTAAATGCATACATTAACTAAACTATATTTTACAAACTCACAATGTACAATGTAGCGAATTTCCTTTTCTTGTTAAAGGTATGCCAAAATATTTCTAAACTTCTGCTCTATGGTTTTCCACACCACAGTCTGGTTAATAAAGTATTGTGAAAAGAATATATTCAATTTTGTATTTGAAAATAATATTTCTTCAAAATTATTTCTTTCGATTTGATTTGAATCAATGAAGAGTAATATTTAGAGAGTGAATGTAAAATATGAGAGAAATGATATTTTGGAGAAACGTGGAGAAATACAGTATTTGAAGTTCCTAGCTAAATGAGATTTTCTGTATCATGTTCTCTTCATGCAGAGTAGCAGGAACACATCTTAAACCAGCATAGTATACTAGTTGTAATCTAATCTGAGCGCAGAATCAGATTATCAAATACTATATACTACATTTTCTCATTTTTATCTTTAATATTCTTCTTCCTAGTTGCATTTTAAATTATTTTAGAGTATACACTTTTCAAGGACAGGAAATTAAGTTTTGTATTCAAATACTGATATGCTGGGGTCCCTTTCAGTTTGTGTTATGTTGAGAGCTTTGTCAGGAAAGCTGTGGTGGATTTAGCTATAGCAGTTGAACAACAATACTGCTCTTTCATTTTCCAGATGTTATTACCATAATCGGATTTAGGACATAACTGAATTTGCCTTTTTGAGTTCACAGTCCATCATCTATAACTCAGAGCCATGAAGAAGGCAGGATTGTGCTAGGACGCTGGACTGTGAACTGGAGGCAGCTTTTACTACAAAGGTAGAAGGGGCTGGTGATATTTTAAACAAATTAATGTTTCAGAGCTTGTCAGCTACATCTTTATTTATGGTCCTGTGTGTTTGGATTTGCTTCTAGTAATGAATGTGGAAAATGTTGTAGATGCAACTGCAATATGACATTATTTTGTAGGTACACATGGCAGTTGCTCAATGTTTGTTTAAAATGGAATTCTTACTAGTCTTCAGATGGAATATTGCTTCCAGGCACTGTGTGCTTCCATCTTCCACTGATCTCTGTGAAACTGTGACCACTATTCTCATGCTAATCAACATATTCTTTTTCAATTGTATACTTCAGTCTGATATTTCTCCTATATGTATTCCTCTCTTTCATCTGTTTATTAAATTAGCCTTTGAAACTGATGAAAGTCTATAATTTTTAGATAATACTGTCACTCTATAATGTTCCTGTGGTATTCCAGGATTTGGGTTGAAATGTATCCTACAGCTTGAAAATATGGTTACTTATGGTTAATGTTAGAACTACAGCATAAACACAAGCCATGCTGAAGCTTGGTAAGTTATGCCAGTTGGAGAGCAGTGCACATTACGAATATGACCTGCACGACACTTGTAGAAAAATGTGTGTAGTGCTTTTAATACCTAGAAGTAGCATTACAGTTTGTTGCTAGACACCGGAGCTGTTAGCTGGGGGGCACTGAGGCTGGTCCTTGTATCCACTGCCCCTCTTTGCTCTTCCCTGGGGCATGTGCTGGAGTCCACGAGGTCTCTGTGATCCCTGGGGACAACAGGAGCTGAGCTGAGCCCTGCCGGCCGGTTCCCGGGTCCGAATGCTGCCTCTTGCAGTCCCGGCCCGGACCACTCTGCTGCAGGCCTCTCTTGTTGTTGTGTCCCGTCCAGGCTCGTGGCTCTCCCTAATCCAAAAAAAAGAAAGAAAAATTACCCAAAAGGGATATTTGCTTGACTGAAGGAAAAAATCGTGCTTAAATGACATGTATGTATGTCAATATTATGGCATATATATATACATGTCAATTTTTATATGTATAATTATATTTTTATATATAATATATTAAAAAAGCAATAGAAATTCTGATTATTCTGACTTACACAGAAGTCCGTACTGTGAAATCAGTTTCAGCATTTGTACTCAACATATTTCGACAGTCACAGAGAGGCAATAAGATCCAAATAACTATACTTGCATTGGAGGAACTTGAATGCTTGTCTGTGCTGCTGATGCAGCGCGTGATGCCATCTCTTTGTGTGAGTTTGTACACCCAAGCTGTGTTTTGTCTCCTCGATGCTGAGGTTTTTGAGGTTTTTATGCTCTCTTGCTTTTTACAGTGTGAGGAATGCCCTAACCTTGAACTAGTGGTTATCACTGTACTACATAGATAGAGAAGTTCTTTAATCTGCCACATTCAGCTTTTTTCCACAAGCTACTGTTACATCTTCACAGTACTCTTGTTGTTCTCTTAGTAAACTAACCAATTTCACAATTTTCTGTTTTCCATTTCATTTTTGGTGTGATGATTTAGGTCACATCCTTAAACCATTTCAAGCAATAAGACCTGTGAGTTTCTAAGTATGCAGTAATTGTAGCTAGAGAATTTTTTAATTGAACTATACACAAATAAAATAAAATAGAGTCTGAATCCTAGAATCAGTTTATATGCACATGGCAAAGTAGCTTTGGCAAAAAACAAGGCCTCTGTGATTAGAGTCTGAAATTTGACCGTTTTTAGAAGCTAGGGCCAAAAATAACTTTCATTGTTACTTTTGTACTGTAATTGCCCTAGAAAGGATGTGCTCAAGTTGTTAATTATTACAGCGGACATTTAAAGAGTAGAACAGTTCTGTGCATTTTTCCTACTGTGCAAAGTAATATGGGCCTTGGCCTCGGCTGTGAGACCTCCACTGGTGCCAGGTCGCTGCTGTAGAGAGCTACAGAGCTGGAGTCCGGTTTGTCATAGGGCCATTAAGCCCTATTGTGCTGTGAAAAATAACAGCAGAATGTGCGTGTTAACATGGTCATTATGAGAATAACTTTTGGGTTACATTTGGCTAAGTGGCGTTTGGGACCATTGATCAAAATTGATCAAGTTCAAGGCCAGCTAGTGGCGAAGCAATCTGAGATATAAGGGAAGTTAAAACACCAACCCTATTGATAGTGTATTAATAGGGTCTGCAGGGTTTGTATATGACCACAGTCTCTTCAGTTGCTTATGTAAGTATGGTCTTCAAAAGGAGAAAACAAAGCAAAACAAACAAAACAAACAAAATAACTCTTCATCTTTATAGATATGAAAACTGGCAAAAGATACATTTTTTAAAAGTCTTCATTTGCTGATGTCAAGATTGAAAATATCTCAAGAGTAAATATTATCAGTAGTAAAAAAATTTAGTAACAGGGTTTATAAGAGAGACTGTGGAACTGTGGGCAACCCAGAGCTATAATATATAGATATAGCTATATAAACAAATTTAGTTTACAGGTAATGCAACAATTACTGCCAACTGAAGAGAACTGAGTACTTCGAGCTCACTTTTTTATGATTTTAAGCTTATTTTGTTATAGTTGAACCCGTACCAATGGGACTGATACATTGTAGTTTTCACAAATTAATCAGGGATTCTTATTCTTTTTGGCTGCTAGAAGCTAAGTGTGTCCCACAGGAATAAATCTTGACAGCAACATCTAAGCAGGGAAAATGACTTTAGCAACACAATATCCCGTAGATTTCACACAAAAAAAAACAAAGAGAAGATCAAATGCTCATATTGCTGGCACTAATAAAGATTTTTTTATCAAAAAAAAAAAGAATTAAAAATGAAGAATGTGAAGAAAGCATGTTCCAAAATAGCTAATTTGTGTGTTCAACTTGAATGTCCGTACGGTAGTCTGCTTTTTCATATAGGCTAAAAGACTGTGCTTTAGGTTATTCTTTAGGGTGCTAGTACTGCTGAAGGAAAGAACAATAGAACCTTAAATTCAAAATATTAATGATATATTGTGATTTTATATGTAATGTGCCTATTTGCATGTCAAAAGTTAACTGGTTTTAATTTCCTCTCATGACTTGCATTATTCTTTTCTATTCAGAGTTTTCTATCTTCCTACTCTGTTTCTTTCTGCGAGCTTGATCCAGGTTCTCTTAGCTACCAGCCCATGATGTTTCAAGTCTCTTTTCTCCTCCTAGCTAACACACAGAAATGTCTGTGTACAAGATACTCTGCTGGGAGTGCTGCAAAAGGTGGGATCCATTCTCGAGTTAAAAAAACCGGGACTAAATTCGTTGTACCTCCTTTCCTCAAATGTGTGTCAGAGTAGTTTTGTTCCAAATAATTAATATTTAGCTAAATATGGCAAAATATTAAATTAGGAAAATCATATAAAATAAATAGATCTTGGAATAAGATGAATGCATTGTGATTTTTTTTTTAAATATATCATCAGTGCTGTTTAATGACTATGTTTTGAATACACTAGAGGCCATAAAGTACTTTACCCCAAATAAATGGGCTTAATAAATCTGCAGTCAGTTTCCATGAGATGAAGTCATTGTGCAGTGAAAGAATTTTTAGGAATTTATCAGCAACTGATGAGAGATCATTTATAAAATGAGCCCTACATGTGATGATCAAAAGAAAACTTTATTCTCTCATTTTAAACTCAGCCAAGGTGTCTGTATTGACAGCTGCAGGTCTGCTTTGACTCATGCAAGTTGAATAAACTAGAAAGAACTTCTGACACTGAGTTACTCTTCATATCTCTGTATCAATGTTTTTAAATATCATCCTGCTCAGCATTTACAAAATGTTTGAGTCAAACTTGCATAAATATTTAAACAAGAACTTCAATTATAAAACTGATGGTTTATACTAATCAATCAATTGTGTTACCTAATTAAATCAGGTAATTTTAGATATGGGAGAATTAGTTACAGCTTTGGAAGATAGTATTAAGTATTTTTGTTATGTTGGAGAACAGAAAGCCTTCCGCTCAGCCTTTTATAATCTCATAGGTCATTCAGGTTAGCAAGGTATTTTTTACAGGATGGCTCCTACTGCTTCTTCTATTCTGCTTTTGGATAGAGGTGGTCTCACCTCTGTTGGGTTTATTAGTCTCCCTTTCATTATCAGTACAATTTTTTGTTTGGTGTTTAGCTTTTCCTATTTTTTTAACGTTCCTAAATCCCAGTAGTCCCTTTTTACCACCCCAGGTAACTTTTCACCTTTCTTATCACTTAAAATGTTAAAACTGATGTGCCTTGTAGTCTGCACCAGTAAGTTTTCTCCTAACCACGTTCTTCTGTTTTGCTTCTACTTGCTTCTTCAAGCTGTGAGTGTCCTTCTGGCTTCAGAGTGTAAACCATCTTACAGAATTGATCACTGGAAAAATTTCCATTATTATTACTATTTATTAGTGACTAGCAATAGTAGTAATGATAATAAAAAGTAGTGCTATAAATGCAGCATCAGCAGAATCAGACCTCATATCAAGATCATGTTTTTCCTTGAAGCTAATTAGGGTTCTTCAGCAGCAGAGACGGATCGGAGATAAAATCAAGGCTTCTCTTGGCACCCATGGCTTGCAGGTGTCTTCAGGGCCAAGCTAAGGATGCATTACTCAAATGCATCAGTTTTGCTGCATGTTCATCTTTAGCAGCCGGTGCTTGTATCTACTAAATTACATTTACTTAATCTGCTAACAGCAGCTCAGTGAAGAAACTGCCTGCCTTGGCTGGGCCTTGTGTATGGGACAGCAGCATATAAAATAAAACAGTCCCTGTTTAAGCCTGGAATCACAATAACAATGTAGTGTACCTGTGTGCTGAAAGTGTATGCAGTTATATAGACTGTAGAAAGGACGTGAGATGGAATCAATAATCAGGCATATTTATAATTTTCTTGGTCAGAATGAAAATTTCCAGTTTTAGGTAAAGAGTTGTATGGTGTTTCTTCATACAGTGAGGCACAAATAAGATTAAGAAGGATCTCTCTCTGACTACATTAAGAACTGCCATTTTTGAGGTTATTTCAAGAACAGTTTTTGGCAGGCTGAGTCAGGAAAGAAATTGTACTTCATTCTGTGGAAACTTCTTTGTTTCATGAATGATGGCATTTTGAATTTGATATATTGTTAAAAGCGTATGGAAAAAATATACAAATGTTGACAACATTGTATGCTTTAATAGATTTAATGTAGTTGGAATTAATTCATACTCTGTTCTCCAAATATTTTATTATAGAATGTGTCATATTCAGCCAGTAACATGTATAAAGACAGTTCTTACCTATAGGAGCTTATACATAATAATGTTATATTTTTGCATAGTCTTGCACTTTAAGAAAACTGCATTTTTTTTTGTATTGAGTACTTTCTGCTTGCATCCTCCAGGCTCTAACCAGAGAGTTACAGCACAGCATACAAGAGCTGAGAACAAAAATTAAAGAGGCAAAAAAAATGGGAGAAGTGCAAAACTGCAAAAAAAGCCTTTCCCAAGAGTGTGTTCAGAGAGCCCAGTCCTTGGCAGCCTCCATCCTTAATGTTTCAAAAACTGATCTTGAGGAGATACTAGAAGTAGAAGATGATGAGGTAAGTTATTTTCATCTTTATTTAAAAAGGGCCTGATCAGGAGCTAGAGTAAATACCTAATTTGTGGGCAAAAAATTGCCTGTTAGAGACTGGAAACTGGGTGTACGTTATCTACCACAAAGAGAACAGACCAGATGGGTTTAAATAAAAAGGATAGATTAACAACTAATAAGGGCTCAAGCCTTCAGGTATGCATAAATAAAATATACTGGTTTTAGCATGTAGATACAGAGCTGTTATTTGAAAATTCTTAGTATTTTCCTTTTTTTCATGAGATCATTTGATAAAATTATACCTTTTAAGTAGACGTTTACATTAATGAAAACAACATTAGGATAGCTTTTGTTGTGCCAAACAAACTTATTCATGCTTACTTTCTTGAATTGTGGTACCTATTAGAGGTATTTGTAGCAGACAGGTGCTTTCTGGGGGAGCCCATTGTTCTTTTTGGATTGATCCTGTCTTAGATTTTACTATGAAATATTTGATATTGTTTAATCGAATCACTATCTATTAAATAAATCCAGTAATAGAATTTCATATCCAGTTTTATTTAAGCCTGATTGAATAGTACAAGGTAAAGGCTATTCCCTTTTGTTTAACAAGCGCGTCTAGGAGCTGACCATTAGTTGGCAGGAACAGTACTCTGGTGATAACTTAAAATTTAGCTACTGCAGAAATTACAAAAGGTACTCTTCACTATTGTTAAATGAAAAGGCATTATATATATATCTGTATATTATCCACAAAGTAGATACGGCCCTGAATATTAACAACATGGTCTAATTCCTGCCTGCCCTTTTTGATAGCATTTATGGACCCATTTGAAGTGACTGACTTTTTGCCAGATTTTTTCTATACTTACCTTATTGTCAAAATAATTTCTATATTCTGAATCTTGTTGTAATCAGTGTTGTGAATGTGTGTATAAAACATGCATATATTAACTATGAACAGAAACAAATGTAGTATACAGTTGGTGAATTTGCAGTGCATAAAATTTAGATACTTAATCCATTTATCAGCATGAGGACCCAGGAACCTTTAAGATGAACTTAAGAAATTTGCACATAGATGCATTCATCAAAAGTATAGTAATTTATTCACGTGAAAAGAACAGGCCCTGCAAGTTTCTAGGGACATGCACAAATGCGGATAGGTTTATAAATTTAACAGAGCACACTCATTCTGTAGACATAGTTTTCCAAGCATACTACCCACTTCCACATACTATTTATTTTATGCACATATAGTTATGTGTCCTTTATTGTTTGTTAAGTTCTTACCAGGTGGCATCAAAATAGTGTATCTTTTATATTTTTCTATTTTTAGGAAACAGCAAAAACTAAAATGGAATCTGAGAAAGATAAAGAATGGCTGCACTATATACAGAAGCTTCTTGAAGCACAGGTACTAAATTTCTGTCTTCGCTTAATGAATTGTAGCTTTCTAATCTGACTAGCTAAGTGTTTTTTAAGTTGTAATTAATCCATTACCTTTGTAATTATATTGCCATTGATGATCCTAACGATATATTGATAAGATAACATAAGATCCTTGTTTTGTAGCATTTCTTTATTTCTCTTCGACTACAAATCACTGGACAGGACTGAAGAGATGTTAACCTAAGATTTGTGATAGAGTTGAAAGGAATATCTGGAAAAAAAAAAAGCACAGATCTTGGCAAATGTGTTAATTAAATTATTGAGACAGTCTGTAATACTTGCTAGAGTGAAAAGAATCCACTCTCTCATACCTCTTAGGAAAAAGACATTTTTTATTATGTGCCTTTAAAGTTAGTAGTTGATGTGGACACCTGAGGAGTTCATGGGTTTCAGTGACCTTTTTCTGTGGACCTGTTTCCAGTCAATTCATGTTTTCCTCATAGCCAGACAGCTGTTTATTATCGTGTCTTCCCGCATTCTCTACAATATTTTCTACTGAGACCTCGAGCAGCTTGTTAGTGGGAAGTAAATATTGATTTGGCATCCTGTCAATGCAGAAAGAATGAAAAAATTTCCACCAGAGGCCCCTCAAACATTTTCCTATCGACATTTTCTGGGCAGAGAGGAAAGCTGCATAGAGGATGACAAGGCTGAGACTAGCAGAAATCCCTGAGGGGTCCATTCAGACTGCCGCTGTGACCTGTGTGATACTTTTTCTTCTCTTTCAAGTCTTTTTTTTAATACACACATGGTCTGTTGGGATGCTCCCCTCTTGTAAGTGATCAATTCATAGTCAGCTTTTGTTTGGACATCACTGACAACACACACTGGCTCTTGAAACTTTTCCTTTATATTTCAGTTGTCTCCTTTATTCAGATGATATGTAGCTGGTGTCTGAAATGAAATAAAATTTGATTTCATAAATCAAATGTTTCTAATGCATATTCAGTAGCATGGATTCATTAGCTATGCAGTTCATTCTATTAAGAATGTGAGTGATTGAAAATATTTTGAAAGCCATTTCAAGGGAACAATCACTTTCAGATTGAAATATTTTATCATTAATAGGTCTTCTGTCTAGATGGTGTCCTATGATCAGATTTGAAAGTAATGACAGTTTTTCCTTTCTCGTTATCAAAACTAACTGTCATTAAGACTGCTTAATTGCTGCAGTGAAGGAGATGGAAAATTCAGTTTGCTTTTATTGGCTTTCTCAGAAATTCTGTCATTGTAATTAAAGTATCTCTTAGTTAGTACTACATGGAACACAGCAGTAAAAACAAGCAATTCTGTTCACGAAATTTCCTTCATTTTAAGAAATTTTAAAACCTCAGTAGTAATCGTGAGATTCAGTACATATTGCAGACTCCAGAAGAAGAATCAGATTCACAGAATATAAATAAGAGCTCTCCTTCTTTTCTAGTTTGGCAGATCATTAAAAAATCCTAAGCAGAATATTATCGTCCATCTTATATGGAGAGACAGTGAAGGATGTGGGTTTAGGTCTTGAGAAGCCCTCTTTAAAATCACAAATGGGCATTGGTTCTTCTCAGGAGCATCCAGCTCTGCTTTCCGCTTCTGTCCATGCTAAATTGTCTGGATGGAAATTTCTGTGGTTTCCAGGGCTCTCTTTGGAAGCAGCTCATGTAATATTTCTATGCCCTCTAAAAGGTTGGTTGCAGATTATGTAATATGTTTGGAAAGCTAAATCATATTGTGAAATGCACGTTTTTTGTTAGACTTTGCTGAAAATAATAGACTGTTGATTCAGTGACACAAGACTGGCAAACTGTGTAACCATTTGCACCTTGAATGAGGATGCAGACTTGCTCTTTTCCATTATTCTGAGAAATTATTCAGTTGAAAATTGCATCAGATCACTTAATATTACAGTTTGATATAGTGTCTTTTTGTTCCATTGAGCCAGGACTTTGGAACATAATTGCCTAGCAGTATTGATTTAATTGCCTAGGTTTATTTGTGGACTCCTAATTATTGACTGGAGGTAAATTTAATGGAGAAACCTTTATGAACACTGGGAAACTGCTGCTGTTGCTGTTATACATAATGAACTGCATCATATCCCTTTAGATCATTCTTCAAGCTAATTTTATTCCGCTGTGACAGTATGATAACATTTAAAATGTCATAGACATTTTATTTTTATTACTGACACACGCCATTTTACTACTGCATTAGAATTTGGGGGGGACCTGAGGGAAGCACTGGTTGCTTTTTACTGTCATTTTATAGATTCCTCTAGTGTATGACCATAACCTATAGTACACCTCTGTTTTACACTTCATCTGTACTTTTATTTTCTGTACTTTCATGACATGAAAGATTCTGACTTCTGTCAAATTTCCAAAAAATATGAGTATTTGAATGATGAATACTTTTGCATTCATGAGACTTGCAGAGTCAGGTCAGAAAATGCATCCTTATTCTACCAGCACGTGATAGAAACCTTGCAAGTGCTGAGAACCTTACAATCAGATAAAGATATCTCTGCTTCAGGATGTCACTAGGTAAATACAAATCATTTCATCAGAAAATGCAGCCATGTTCCGAGTTCTGCAGAGCTGGTAAAATCACTTACTGTCTTATCCTATCTGGCCAGTGAGGGTTTTTTTCCAGTTGCCTTTTGTACTTGTGCACTAACTCCCAAAGATAGAACTGATGTCACTACAGTATAAATATGAAACATCTCAATAACTTACCTCAGGGTGAAAGGTAAGAGGTTTTCTTGCCTATGAAGAATCTGCATGTGGAGATACTTCACAGCAGAGCCTGTGGAGATCTGCCTTATGTCTCTGCATAGACGTATGTTGTGCCCCCGCATAGAGATAGTGACTGGGCATGGGAGAGGGAAGCTGGCAGATGTATCATGTCTTGGGCCATCAGGTTTATGGGATTTCATGGTATTTGGGGAAGGAGGGCACAAGGAGATTTACTGCTGAATGTATGTGTCTACAGCCTGCAAGACATGGAATGAGATAGAGACCTGATTCTCATTCGTACTCCCTCCTGCACATCCCGTGGGTCTACACATCTTGTTATTTGAACCAGGCTCAATATAGTAACACTCTCCTTTTAGAGTCATCAGAAACCTGAAGTCACCAGTCAGTGGAAGCCAAGGCCCTCCTTCATTGCGACCGCCTATGGGAAGGCTGTCTCTGAAAAATCAGTTGTTAATTTTGTATATGAGTACAGCATGTTGGCCCCAATCCAGATTACTGCCTGCAGTCACTGAGAACTACTTTTTAATAAAATACAAATCATCTGCCTAACTCTTCCAAGCATTATACCAAGTGGCAGCATTGATTTAGCACTCCTCAGATACACAGCAGCACTTGTCTTCCCTCCCTCCTCCTGTACTCCTAGGGATATCATATCTCACATAAACAAAGGTGCCTAATAAAGCCTTTCCTCTCATGACCCCCTTATTAATATACAAATCATATTCAAGTGGTGAAAACATACGGAAAAATTCCCTCCTCTGTTCTTCAGGCCCTCTGTCAGTATGTATGTAGCTCTAAAACACGAGTTTGGAATAGTATATTCAGGGTTCATCAGCAAGGATTTTCCACAACCCCCTTCTAGGATTTATGCTGGCTCCTAGACTTCGATTTCCTCTGGTCTCATCTGGGAATGTACATTAACAGCCAGAGTGGTTTTCTTTCAGATTTACCAGGCCAGGACTCACCTGCTTTCCTCAACTCAGTCTCTCTCCAACCTTTGGAGAGGTTTTCCTGTCCCTTTCCCTTGAACAGCTCTGTGTTGGTTGTGGGTCTCCTTCCCATGCACATGCACCCTCACCAGGTGCTTCCAGTTCTTGTCTCCAGTCTCTTGAAAAGCAGCACCTGATCCAGACCCTGGATACCATTAAAACTGACACCAAACTGACACCAAAGCAATGATTTTGTTGTCATTGCAAAGACAAAAGCTCGGTATTGCACGTTGACAATTCATGGTGATATAAGAAGTCTGTTTTAACGGATGCACAGAAATGGAAACGCATTGCACCGTTTGTCCTAGACCGAGCTCAGAATAGGAATATGCACACTCTGCACACACAAGCACATTTATATTTATGTACAGATATGTGTTTACAGCCATCACAAAATAGAATGGACAAAGAATAATAATGAAGGGAAGAAGCACTGTGTATTTTTTAAAGCCTCGATTCTAGTCTACAGTGAAATTGTGAGCTTTTGATCATTTAAATGAGAGTTTCTTTAGTTTTATTGTTCTGAGGTTTCTTTGCATATTTTTGTCATGCAAAAAGTGTTATACTGCTTATCTCTACGGAGCAATTTAGATTAGGTGTAACCACTAATTTGTGTATTCCAGGAACTCAATAACTTTATTTTTGTGTTAACATATATTTAACTCATTAAATGAGGCTGTGGAGTCGAATCTTGAGTATCTAGCACTGCATGAATGGAGTGTCATGTCTCATAACGTCATAACAGCAACATTTCCTTGCATTCATTATGAATCTTTACAATGACAATCAGAAACTATGTTTTTATGCATGTGTGCTGAGTGACATTTGGTAAGGTTGATGAATATTACCAGTTTGATTTGAAAGATCCTTCAGAAAGGATTTCTGAAAGATGCACATGCAAGGTGAGAATAAATCTGTGGGAGAAGTAAACGTGATCTACAGAATACCTGACTGTTGCCTTCCAGTTGCCCATGCACCAGGATGCCTATCTGTATTGATCACATTCCAGTATTCTGTCCTTATTCTTTCAGTAACGAAGAATAAATCTATAATTATGGGAAAAGTAAAACACATGAACAAGTATGTAAAAGTCTTCTGGTTTGTTGTCTGAATACACGCACATCAATTAAATATTACCTCTCGTGAAACTTACGTAACGGGCTGATGGGGGCCTGCCGCCGTAGCTCGCGCTTCGTGCCGCGGTG